>CAUYQU010068903.1:0-13126 GCA_963574635.1 Cheracebus regulus
CAAAATGCTGGGATTACAGGTGTGTGCCACCACCCCAGCCTTTTTTCTCTTTTTTTTTGAGACGGAGTTTTGCTCTTGTTACCCAGGCTGGAGTGCAGTGGCGTGATCTCAGCTCACCACAACCTCCGCCTCCTGGGTTCAAGCAATTCTCCTGCCTCAGCCTCCCGAGTAGCTGGGCTGGTGTGCGCCACCATGCCCAGCTAATGTTTGTATTTTTAGTAGAGACAGGGTTTCACCATGTTGACCAGGATGGCCTCGATCTCTTGACCTCGTGATCCACCTGCCTCGGCTTCCCAAAGTCCTGGGATTATAGGTGTGAGCCACCGCGCCCGGCCTTTTTTCTCATTTTTTATCGTTGTAGCCAGGAATGATTCCCTGCCCTTGTAAATGGCTCTAACTTCTGGGTCCCTTGCTGCTGATCCTTGACTGTGTTCCTCTTCACACTGGGAGAAATGCCCAGGAGGGACTCTGGCTTTTCTGTGTGGGGCTGTCTCCCAAACGCTGCCCTTAGGGGAGAGATGTTTGTCTCCATCTCCAATATTCCAATTAAGAATCCTGCCTTAGTGATCCAGTGTTTCCTGGCCTGATTCTAGGGGCTCAGCCAGTCCCTCAGCTCATTCAAGCCTCAGGAGATCTAGGCTGGAACAGCCGTGGAGCCAGTCGCTGGGCGGAAGACGAAGAGAGGGAGCCAGGTGGCAAACGCCATCAGCCGAGAGGCCCTGGGTTTACATCTTCATCCAGTTTTCAAACTTATTATTATGGCAAGTTTTAAACACGCAGAAAGTTAAAAAGAATGTGCACATAATTGGTCACCTGGATTCAACAAAGATTAACTTTTTACCTATTTGCCATTTGACCTCTCTTTCTCTGTTATTTTATCTTTCTCATTTTATTTTAGTTTTTTGAGATAGAGTCTCGCTCTGTCGCCCAGGCTGGAGTGCAGTGGCTGGATCTTGGCTCAAGTGGGTTCAAGCGATTTTCCTGCCTCAGCCTCCTGAGTAGTTAGGACTGTAGGGGCACGCCACCACATCTGGCTAATTTTTGTATTGTTAGTAGAGACGGGGTTTTGCCATGTTGGCAGGGTAATCTTAAACTCCTGACATCAGGTGATCCACCTGCCTCGGCCTCCCAAAATGCTGGTATTACACCGCACCCGGCCCTAATTTTTATATTGTTAGTGATAGGGTCTTGCTGTGTTGCTCAGGCGGGTGCATGCACCCCACTAATTTTTTAATTTTTCTCTCTTTTTTTTTTTTTGTAGAGACAGGGTTTCGCCATGCTGCCCAGGCTGTTCTGAAACTCTTGGGCTCAAGTGACCCACCCACTTCAGTCTCCCAAAGCGTTGGAATTACAGGCGTGGCCTGGCCCAAAATAATTATTTAATTCAATCTAATAACGAGGCCATATTCAAGTTTCCTCGTTTCCCCCCAGATGTCTTTTGTAGCTGGTTTGTTTTTGTTTTGTTTTGTTTTGTTTTTGAGACGAAGTTTTACTCTTTTTTGCCCAGGCTGGAGTGCAATGGCATGATCTTGGCTCCCTGAAACCTCCATCTCCCAGGTTCAAGCGGTTCTCCAGCCTCAGCCTCCCGAGTAGCTGGGATTACAGGCATGCACCACCACATCTGGCTCATTTTTTTGGTTTGTTTTTTTGTTTGTTTTTAGTAGAGATGGGGTTTCTCCCTATTGGTCAGGCTGGTCTTGAACACCCAACCTCAGGCGATCTGCCCACCTCGGCTTTCCAAAATGCTGTCATTACAGGCATGAGCCACCACACCTGACCTTGTGGCTGGTTTACTTAAGCCAGGACCTAATCAAGTATCACATGTTGCATTTTATTGTTATTTTTCTTTTCTTTTTTTGAGATAGAGTCTTGCTCTTGTCACTCAGACTGGAGTGCAGTGGAGTGATCTCTGCTCACTGCAACCTCAGCCGCCAGGGTTGAAGCTTCTCCTGCCTCAGCCTCCTGAGTAGCTGGGATTACAGGCGACCACCACCACACCTGGCCAATTTTTGTACTTTTAGTAGAGATAGGGTTTCACCATGTTGTCCAGGCTGGTCTCAAACTCCTGACTTCAGGTGATTCCCTGACCTTGGCCTCCCAAAGTGTTGGGATTACAGGCATGAACCACCAAGCCCAGCTGTTATTTTTCTTAAATTCATTTTAATCTGGAACAATCCCTTCACCTATAGACTTTTGAAGAAACAGATGTTTTTTTTCTTTTTTTAAAATTTTTAAATTTATTTTTATTTATTTATATTTTTTAAAGATGGGGTTTCACCATGTTGGCCAGGCTGGTCTTGAACTCCTGACCTCAGGTGATCCACCCACCTCGGCCTCCCAAAGTGCTAGGATTACAGGCATGAGCCACCGCGCCCGGCCTAGAAACAGATGTTTTAATGTTCCATATTGTGAATTTGTCTAATTATTTCCCCTGTCATGTTATTTAACTTGTTTATTTGCATATTTCCTGCAAACTGAAATTTAGAACTCAGGTGCTTGATTTGATGCTGATTAAACATTTTTGGCAAGAACACATCCTAGATGTTGCCTTACACGTGGAGGCTGTCACTGGGAGGCCGTTTCCAGGGCAGAAGCTTTGGTTAGGCTGTCAGAAGAGGTAAGAGGGTGGCAGAAGCGGGGCTAGGTGGAGCCTGGAGACTCTCGGCAAGCTCCTATAACTAATCTCCGATGTGCACCAGAGCGAGGGCCCCATCTCACCACCAGGCTTAAGAGGCTGGCTCAGGCTCACATTCTGAGGCAAGAACCCATGGCCAGAATGCAGTCACCCAGAGAGTGTGGGCTGCAGCTGAAAGACCTACCAGGAGCTTGACAACAGCTCTGGTCTCCTTGTCCTGGAACTGAGTGGCAGGGAGGTGGCAGCACATAAGGAAACAGCAGACTTTGGAGACAGACTGAGCTCTGCAATGTTTCAGCTTTATTTAATTTAATTTAACTATTTCTTTTTTTTTTTTTTTTTTTTGAGAAAGAGTCTCTCTCTGTCATCCCGGCTGGAGTGCAGTATTGTGATCTCGGCTCACTGCAACCTCCACCTGCCGGGTTCAAGCAATTCTCCTGCCTCAGCCTGCTGACTTACAGGTGCCTGCCTCCATGCCCAGCTAATTTTTTGTATTTTTAGTTTTGTTTTTTGTTTTGACACCAAGTCTCATGCTGTTGCCCAGGCTGGAGTGCAGTGGCATCATCTCGGCTCACTGCACCCTCCGCCTCCTGGGTTCAAGCAGTTCTCTGCCTCAGTCTCCTGAGTAGCTGGGATTACAGGCACCTGCTACCACGTCTGGCTAATTTTTTATTTTTTAGTAGAGACAGGGTTTCACCATCTTGGCCAGGCTGGTCTCGAACTCCTGACCTCGTGATCCACCCGCCTCAGCCTCCCAAAGTGCTGGGATTATAGGCGTGAGTCACCGTACCCGGCCTAATTTTTCAGCTTTTAAAACATTTCATTTTATTTATTATGTATTTATCTGCCTAGAGACAGGATCTTGGTCTTTTTCCCAGGCTGGATTGCAGTCATGCGATCATGGCCCACTGCAGCCTCGCTGCTGGGCTCAAGCCATCCTCCTGACCCAGCCTCCTTAATAGCTGGGACTACAGGCATTCGCATCATGCCCAGCTTAATTTTTAAAATTTTTTTTGTAGAGATGGAGTTTCCTTATTTTGTCCATGCTGGCCTGAAACCCATTGCTTCAAGTGAGCCTCCCACCTCAGCCTCCCAAAGTACTTGCCTGTAGGCTGAGCTACCACATCCAGCCAATTTTTCAGCTTTTTCATCCTGGACATGTCGCTTAAGTCCCTGAGCCTTGATTTCCTACCTTTAAAATAGCACAGGCTTGACCGGGCACGGTGGTTGTCACCTGAAATTCCAGCACTTTGGGAGAGCAAGGCAGCTGGATCACTTGAGCCCAGGAGTTCGAGACCAGCCTGGGCAATAGGGCAAAACCCCGTCTCTACTAAAAATACACAAATGAGCCAGGCAAGGTAGCACACGACTCTAGTCCCACCTACTCAGGAGGCTGAGGCATGAGAATTGTTTGAACTCAGGAGTTTGAAGTTGCAGTGAGCCGAGATCATGCCACTGAACTCCTGCGTGGGTGACAGAGCGAGACTCTTGTCTCACAAGGAAAGAGAAAGGCACAGGGTTGTGTTAGCGATAGCAGTGTGCTTGCACTGCTATAAAGGAATACCTGGGCAATTTATAAAGAAAAGAGGTTTTAGTAGGCTCACAGTTTGGGACTCCGTCTCAAAAAAAAAAAAAGGGAAATGCTTACATTGGGTCATGTTTGTATTTTAGCAGAGATGGGGTTTCACCATGTTGGCCAGGGACAGAGCGTGGCCAGCGGTTAATAGATGGACCATGGAGTCATCTGACTTCAATTCTGCTTTCCCCAGTGACTAGCCATGTGACCTTGAACGAGTGACGTCCCCAGACTAGTCAGCTTTTCAGGACTCAGTTTTCTCATCTCTACAATGAAAATGGTTATAATATCTAGAAGTTTAAACAATGTCACATTGTAAATTTGAAATAGTAATGGATCATGTGCCTATTCCTTTTTTTTTTTTTTTTTTTTTTTTTAAAGACGGGGTTTCACCATGTTGGTCAGGCTGGTCTTGAACTCCTCAACCTCAGATGATCTGCCCGCCTTGGCCTCCAAAGTGCTTGGATTACAGGCATGAGCCACCACACCCGGCCTCATGTGCCTATTCCTAAGGCAGTTCCTGTCAAGGAAGCATGGAATTGGCAAAGTAAATTATCCAATCATAGCTGCCTCGGGCTGGGTCCTCCTTCCCTGAAAATATTGCCACTGTGAACAAAATAATCAGGAGCAAAAGAGGAACTGGGTGGACAAGGAGCAATGTCTCCCACAGTAACTGAAGACAGTTGTTCTCTGATCAGCTCTTTCAACAGCTCCCCAGGAGCAGTGTGTCTGCGTGGAGCCTAGCAAAGGAAAGCCCTCATTATGTGCGGAGGGAGGTTGATGCCAAAGACAGCAAACTGAGCGTCCCTTTGCCACGTTGTGTGTAAACCCTAATTTCGAAGCTTCATTACAAGACATGTGACTTTGCTTTCAGAGAAGGTTGCCCAAGTAAAAGAACAGCTCCTTTTTGGTGAGGACGAAGCTCTGGCTTTTTGTAATAAAGCAGCCCTGACTGCTCCGCCATTTGCCAAGAGCCGTGGAACCAGGAGTCCGGGCTGGAGGTTGGAAGGCTGTGGTTCTGGGGACCCCACTTGTGCCCTCTTACTGATTTTATGAAGTGGACCTGAGAACAGGAACTCTGTCTAAAGGGGGCAGCTACTGGCTTTGCCTTGTATGAAGAAGAGTCCCCTTTTGCCCAATCTTCTGAATTTTCTTTTTCTAGGAGAAATTAAAAATTTAAATATCATGGCCGGGCACGGTGGCTCACGCCTATAATCCCAGCACTTTGGAAGGCCGAGGTGGGTGAATCACGAGGTAAAGAGATCGAGACCATTCTGGTCAACATGGTGAAACCTCGTCTCTACTAAAAATGCAAAAATTAGCTGGGCGTGGTGGCGCAGCCTGTAGTCCCAGCTACTTGGGAGGCTGAGGCAGAAGAATTGCTTGAACCCAGGAGGAAGACGTTGTGGTGAGCTGAGATCACGTCATTGCACTCCAGCCTGGGTAACAAGAGCAAGACTCCATCTCAAAAAAAAAAAAAAAAAAAAAAAATTAAATATTATGTGACGTTGCCTCCTTTTTTGAAAGCTAGCAAAAAAATCAAAAGAATATTTTATTTTGAGATGGAGTCTTGCTCTTTCGCTCAGGCTGAAGAGGAGTGGCTTGATCTCAGCTCACTGCAACCTCCACCTCCCAGGTTCAAGCGATTCTCTGCTCAGCCTCCCGAGTAGCTGGGATTACAGGCGTGTGCCACCATGCCTGGGTAATTTTTGTATTTTTAGTAGAGACAGGGTTTCACCATGTTGGCCAGGCTGGTCTCCAACTCCTGACCTTAGATGATCCACCTGCCTTGGCCTCCCAAGTGCTGGGATTACAGGCGTGAGCCACTGCTCCTGGCTGTCAAAAGAATATTCTAAATATGGTGGACCAAACACAACATCTAAAGGTTCTATTTTGACCTCCAGGTAAGTGTGCATGAGGGATTCTTTTGGGATACCAACAATGTTCTGGTAACAAACTCTGGAAGTGATATCCGCGAAAGTGTGGTCTTAATGATAACGTTCTAAATGTGTTAAGGTAATGGCTTTTACTAACACATTATTGAATTGTACACTTGAAAGGGATAAATTGTATATGTAAAATGTGCCTTAATAAAGTTGAAAAAAAGTTGTCCTGCAGGCTGTAGTTTGTAGTCGTAGGCCTAGAATATTATTCCTAAGGCCTCTCCCTCTCCTGATTGTGGTTTTGTTGAGGAACCAACCGTGCTGGGAGTGAGAATTGACGTTAGCTTCTGAGGGACGGAGTGTGGCCAGTGGTTAATAGATGGGCCATGGGGTCATCTGAGTTCAATTCTGCTTTCCCCAGTGACTAGCTATGTGACCTTGAACGAGTGACGTCCCCAGACTGGTCAGCTTTTCAGGACTCAGTTTTCTCATCTCTCCTTATTTTTATTTTTTTGAGATGGAGACTTGCTCTGTCGCCCAGGCTGGAGGACAGTGCTGTAATCTCAGCTCACTGCAGCCTCCGCCTCCCGTGTTCAAGCAATTCTCTGCCTCAGCCTCCCAAGTAGCTAGGATTACAGGTGCCTGCCACCATGCCCTGCTCATTTGTTGTATTTTTAGTAGAGACAGGGTTTCACCATCTTGGGCAGGCTGGTCTTAAACTCCTGACCTCGTGATCCACCCGCCTCGGCCTCCCAAAGTGCTGGGATTACAGATGTGAGCCACCACGCCTAGCCCAGTGTTCTCATCTCTACAATGAAAATAGTTATAGTATCTGGAAGATTAAATGATGTCATGTGTGTGAAGCTTCTGGCACAATGTAAGTCCTCAAGTAATATTTCTTATTAGGAGCTCTTGCCACTGAGCCCAGCGACGCATTTAGTACCTAAAGCAAATGAATCTCTCCTTTTGTTTCGCAGTGGCTCACACCTGTAATTCCAGCACTCTGGGAGGCTGAGGTGGGGGGATCATTTGAGGTCAGGAGTTCAAGACCAGCCTGGCCAACATGGTGTAACCTGTCTCTATTAAAATACAAAAATTAGCCAGGTGTGGTGCCCATGCCTGTAGTTCCAGCTACTCAAGAGTCTGAGGCAGGAGAATCGCTTGAACCTGGGAGGCGGAGGCTGCAGTGAGCCGAGATTGCACCACTGCATTCCAGCCTGGGCAATGGAGTGAGACACCATCTCAAAAAAAAAAAAAAAGATGATGAATGCATTTTCAAGTTGTGTTTTGGGAAGTTCAGATTCAGGTTTCCTTTCCTTAGGTAATCTAGGTGGTTGAGTTTGCACTACTGATTCCACACCACCTCAAGAAATGTTACTCCTAAAATGGCCGTGGGACCCTCATTACTTTCTCAGCAAAAGTGAATTCTTGGCAGGGTACGGTGGCTCACGCCTGTAATTCCAGCACATTGGGAGGCCGAGGTGGGTGGATCACCTAAGTTCAGGAGTTCTAGACCAGACTGACCAACCCATCTCTATTAAAAATACAAAGTTAGCTGGGCGTCGTGGCACACGCCTGTAATCCCAGCTACTTGGGAGGCTGAGGCAGGAGAATTGCTTGAACTCGGGTGGCAGAGGTTGTGGTGAGCCTAGATCATGCCATTGCACTCCAGCCTGGGCAACAAGAGCGAAACTCCGTCTCAAAAAAAAAAAAAAAAAAAAAAGTGAATTCTCATGTACTTGTTTCAGACAGGTTAAGATACTCCCACTATAGCACTTGGAATGAAGGCACTCTGGCCGTCTCTAGGGCGTGGTCACTGCCCAGGGACTCCTGCCCACGGAGGAATGGAGTCCCACCCAGAGGTACCCTCTGCACACCTGTGAAACCCCGGCAGGGGCTGCCACATTCCCTGGGTTATGGGTGCAGCAACCTAAACCAGGACTAAAACCCGGGACCTTTCAGCATGGCAGAGGGAGCACAGCTGCACTCATGGGCCAATGCAGACCCCTGGTCTAAAAGGGGTGCCCAGAATGGGTCAGGCCAGAAATCCGTTTCTCTGTCCTCTGTGTCTCTCGCCAATTCCATAGGCGCCTCTTGTCTTTCTGTCCCTCCCTCCCTTCCTGCATCTCCTCAACAGATGCCCTGTGCAGTCAACAAGTAGCCATGGGCCCCCCAAGCAAACAGGGGCATTCTGACCTGTAACTGAGTGGGAATAGGGTGCAGATGTGGCTCATTCACCTGGACTGCTGGTTGAACTTGCCCCTGGGGTGTGGATGTAGAGTTGTGGTGGGGAACCCCTGTTTCATGTAGCCTTAGCAGGGGAAGCTGAGTGGAGAAAGTTGGGGGTAGGACTCTGCTGAGCAGGGCACGGCCCACGGCTGTCTCATGATATTAGAAACATGAAATGAAACTGGAGGTCTTGAGTCATCCTTGTGGTAGAGGCTTTTGGACTGGCTTTTACCATTTGGAACAGAAAGTCTGCGACATGAACAATGGCTCCTGCTAACGAATGCTTCAGTCTGAATGATTTAGCTGGTGCCAGCCCGCTCCCTCATTGATCTTCCTCATTCCCAATTCCAGCAGCAATTGAAGTCCCCGCCACACAATTTAGAACTCAGTTATATATCACCTGCTGTTGTTGCTGTTGTCATACCAGTGGGTCTTGCCTTCCCAGCAAGAATTACAAGCTCCTTCGGGACTGGGATCGAGTTTGTCTGATACTCCTTTAACCTCCAACACCACTCAATAAATACCTCTTGATTAGATCAGACAATATCTGCACTGCGGTGCGCCCAGGGCCTCGGCTTTTATAGCTTTACTTTCACACTGCTTGGCACAGAGAGGCACTCAATAAATGCTTGCATGAAGGAGCGCTTTTTTTCTATTAACAAAGGACAAGACAGACCTTTCTGAAATTTTGCAGGAGGTACTTAGATCTAAACTTGGTCTGCTGATTGTGACAAATCTCTCCCTCTCTTTTGAAATCACTTCCTTCCACAAGTGAAATAGATTGGTATTTGTATTCCTTACTTTCAGTGTTGCTAGCTGAATGGTGTCTCTCCGAAAATTCATGTTTTGTTTTTTTTGGGCTTTTAAAATTAAAAATTTTTTTTTTTTAAAGATAGGATTTCACCATGTTGGTCAGGCTGGTCTTGAACTCCCGATCTCAGGTGATCCGCCTGCCTTGGCCTCCAAAGTGCTTGGATTACAGGCATTAGCTAACACGTCCAGCCTTTTTTTTTTTTTTTTGAGACAGGGTCTTTTGTGTGGCCCAGGCTGGAGTACAGTGGTGCCATCATAGGTCACTGCAGCCTCAAACTCCTGGGCTCAAGGGATCCTCCCACCTCAGCTCCCAATGTGTTGGGATTATAGACGTGAGCCACCACGCCTGGCCCAAACTGATGTGTTGAAGGCCAGCCGTCAGGACCTCACAAGGTGACTGTCCTTGGAGATAGGATCTCTAAAGAGGTGATCCGTTAGGGTGGACCTAATCCAACGTGACTGGCATCCTTGCAGGAACAGGAAACTCGGGAGTTGGAAGAGGCTGCAAGGGTGCTTGCTGGCACACGTAGGAGAAGCCTCAGCACTTTGATCTTGGACTTCAGACTCTGGAACTATGTTTTTGTTGTTTGAGTCACCCAGATTGTGATATTTTGTGATGGCAGCTTCAGCCAACTAAGAGAGAAGTTGAGGCCTCCAGAAAGGAAGTCTCTTCTATCACGAGTAAGCCCCTAAGCTGTCTGGAAATCCCCAAGGCCATGTGTCTCTGTGCGGGTGCTCCAAAAGGGGTGCCACAGCCTAGCTGTGTCCTGAGTTTACTCCTTCTTATGTTCCCTGCATGCTAAGCCAAGGGTCTCTGCCTCTGTAGGGTATTCTCTCCTGGATCCTGGCCTCTCCACACCCTCCCCACCCTCTCACACTCCCCACCTCCACTTCCCTGCAAGCATCCATGTGAGATGTGCCCTGCCACAATGCAAAGAAGTATAAGGCTCACGCAGTACTGTGTTGGGGTGGCACCAGAGAGCCTTCTCCCAGGGCTCCATTCTCTTTGCGTGAGTGGACAGCATCAGGCAGTCCTGTCCACAGGCTGCCTAGTTTGAGCAGTTGCTAGCATCAGGGTAGGGCAGATCTCTGAGGCCAGGCCAGTGGGCAGGCAGGAGCTATGCTCTCAGGCACCAGCCAGGAAGCTCAGTCTAGGGGTGGGCATGTGGAGGTGGGAATTCCAACAATGCCTGGGAGAAAGACAGGCGAGACCACGTGGTCAGAGAACCCAGAGGAAACTAATGAGCGGAGCCCTGGGTGGGTCGTCTGGACAGTCGCCTGCTTGTTTAAGAGATCACATTCTAAGTGTATGGAATTGAGAGACCTGGGCCCAGGGGGCAGTGGGTAGGGGACTCCCCTGCAGTTTATGCCCTGGAGTTCTTTTCTTTTCTTTTTTTGAGACAGAGTCTCACTCTGTTGCCCGGGCTGGACTGTAGTGGCACAATCTTGGCTCACTGCAACCTCCGCCTCCCGGGTTCAAGCGATTCTCCTGCCTCAGCCTCCCAAGTAGCTGGGATTACAGGTGCCCGCCACTACACCCAGCTAATTTTTTGTATTTTTAGTAGAGACAGGATTTCAGGATCCTGGCCAGGCTGGTCTCGAACTCCTGACCTTGTGATTTGCCCACCTCAGCCTCCCAAAGTGCTGGGATTACAGGCGTGAGCCACTGCGCCCTGCCAGTGCCCTGGCATTCTTTCTTGTGTATCTGTCAGAGATTTTTGTTTGCCGCCTTTCTTTTACTTGCACCTAGAAAACGGTTTTTTCCACCAGTATTTCCGTTTTTCAGTGTCAGCTCTGTGGCATACCTTGCCAACTTTTGCCCCACATGTAGGATGGGATTTGATCACACACACACCTTCCACGTTTAAAAAAACAGTTTGCAGTTAATCATTGCAGGCATGTCTTGGTTACTGAGGCTGGCCTTCTATGTCTTCTAGGTAGACTTTCATTAGCAGAGAGCGGTACCTTTGAGGCTGGTGTGGACTGCCTTACTACATGGTGGCCCACCCTCCCCACGTGGCCCCTCAGGGTGGTACCCAGGGCTGTGGCTGTGGGTGGGGTGTGATTGCAAACCCTCGTGAAAGGGAGGGTTCCCCTTCGCTACCCACCATTTGATCTAACCTAGCTGGGTGCACTATTGCCATCAGTTTGCTCCAACACTGCAGTTTCTGTGCCACCTTCAGCCCTTGAAACCTAGTGGCCCACCTTCTGAAATGCCTCTGCAGGTCCATCACTCATCCTAGAAAGACAGCATTGTCCATCCTAAAGAAAGATTTGGCTGGGATACATAATGGTTCTTAAACTTGATCATGCATCAGGATCACCTGGAGAGGTGGCGAAGGCAGATTCCTGAGTCGACGCCCTGGAGGTTCTGAGTCAGGAGGTCTGGGAAGGTGAGGCTTCTGAGTGTGGCCAGGAGCCATGCTCTGAGGCCCACAGGGCTAGGATTACAGACTGTAATGTCTGTCTTGAGTCTATGCAACTGACACTTGCTTTACCATTCTTTCTCAAACACTCTCTTGCGGATGTTGAGGAGAGGATCTTATCCAGGATCAGGGGCCTGGATGAGAGTCAACAAAGTACTTTCCAACTTGGACCCAGCAGAATGGCTCCTGCAAAGAAGGCTGGCGAGAAGGAAAAGGGCCGTTCTACCATCACCAAGGTGGTGACTCGAGAACACACCACCAACATATACAAGCGCAGCCATGGAGTGGGTTTCAAGAAGCGTGCACTCAAAGAGATTCGGAAATGTGCCATGAAGGAGATGGGAAGTCCAGGTGTGTGCATTGATACCAGGCTCAGCAAAGCCGTCTGGGCAAAGGACTGTCCCGTACGGAATCCGTGTGTGGTTGTCCAGAAAATATAATGAGGATGAAGATTCAGCAAATAAGCTCTATACATTGGTTACCTGTGTACCTGTTACCACTTTCAAAAATCTACAGACAGTCAATGTGCATGAGAACTAACTGCTGATCATCAAATACATCAAATTAAGTTATAAAATTGCAAAAAAAAAAGAAAAGAAAAAGAGTTTACAAAGTAGAAGGAGCAGGCGGGGCATAGTGGCTCACGCCTGTAATCCAAGCACTTTGGAGGCCAAGGTGAGTGAATCACCTGAGGTCGGGAGTTCAAGACCAGCCTGACCAACATGGTTAAACCCCGTCTTTAAAAAAAATAAAAAATAAATTTAAAAATTCAAAAAAAGGCCGGGCGCGGTGGCTCACGCCTGTAATCCCAGCACTTTGGGAGGCCCAGGTGGGTGGATCATGAGGTTAGGAGTTTGAGACTAGCCTGATTAACATGGTGAAACCCCATCTCTCCTAAGAATATGAAAAAAATTAGCCGGGCATGGTGGCGCATGCCTGTAGTCCCAGCTACTCCAGAAACTAAGGCAGGAGAATTGCTTGAAGCTGGGAGGTTGCAGTGAGCCAAGATCACTCTACTGTACTCCAGCCTGGGTGGCAGAGTGAGACTCTGTCTCAGAAATAAAAATCCATCGTGATTTATTCTTTCTTTGAGACAAGGGCTTACTCTGTCGCCCAGGCTGGAGTGCAGTGGCACAATCATAGCTCACTGTAGGCTTGACCACCTGATCTCAAAGTGATCCTCCCACCTCCCAAAGTGGTGGGATTACAGGTGTTTGCCACCACAACCAGCCAAACTCTTTAACGAAGTATTATAGAGAATAAATCACAATAAACCAGGTTCAGTGGCTCATAGCTGTAATCCCAGCACTTTAGGAAGCCATGGCAGGAGATTGCTTTAGTCTAGGAGTTCAAGACCAGCCTAGGCAACATAGCAATACCTCATTTCTACAAAAAGTTTTGTCAAAAATTAGCCAGGCGGCCGGGCGCGGTGGCTCACGCCTGTAATCCTAGCACTTTGGGAGGCCGAGATGGGTGGATCACCTGAGGTCAGGAGTTCAAGACCAGCCTGGCCATCATGGTGAAACCCCATCTTAAAAAAAAAAAAAGAAAAAAAAAAAATTAG
>CAUYQU010068904.1:0-23158 GCA_963574635.1 Cheracebus regulus
ACCAAACACCTATTAACGCCTCCTAATAGCCTGGGTGGAGTGGCTCATGCCTATAATTCCAGCTGAGGCATGAGCATTACTTGAGTCCAGGAGTTCAAGACCAGTCTGGGCAACACAGCAAGACCCTGTCTCTTAAAAAAACTCTTTTTAATTAGCAGGGTATAGTGGCACACCACAAAAAAATGTTTTTAATTAGCAGGGTATAGTGGAACATACCAGTAGTTCTAGCTGCTCAGAAGGCTGAGGTGGAGGATGACTTGAGCCCAGGAATGAGTCCATGGCTGCAGTGAGCCATGATTGTGCCAATACACTCCAGCTAAAAAATAAAAATACAAAAACACAAAATCTCCAAATATACCTGAAAAAGTCAAGATGCCACAGAAGACTTTAAAACCTGTCATTAAAACAGACTAGACCTAAGTGAAAACTTACCACTAAAAACCAACCCATGGCTTACCTAGGGACATCACCTGAAACATCATACCTTCTAGATTATCTGGGTGTAGTTTCAGGTATCTCATAAGTAGAGTAGAACACCTAGAATAAAGAATAAACAAATCTCCCACACATTTCATCTTTTAAGAGTGTACTATAGTGCCAAAAATGGTACTTTGGAATAGAGATTATTCATTCAAAGCAGTTTAGTGATAAAGATAGTGATAAGAATTAATCCTGGGCCAGGCACGGTGGCTCACACCTGCAATCCCAGCACTTTGGGAGGCCGAGGTGGGTGAATCACGAGGTCAGGAGTTCAAGACCAGCCTGGCCAAGATGGTAAAACTCCATCTAAACCCCATCTCTACTAAAAATATAAAAAAATTAGCTGGGCATGGTGTTGGATGCCTGTCTCTGCTGAGACAGAGAATTGCTTGAACCTGGGAGGTGGAGGTTGCAGTGAGCTGAGATCACACCACTGCACTGCAGCCTGGGTGACAGAGTGAGACTCCATTTCAAAAAACAACAGCAAAAAAAGAATTAATCCAGAATAACATAATGTTCTTGATGGCCTCTAAGTTCATTGACGGTATATTAGGGAGCTCTCCTATTCCATTTGGAAGATGAAAAAATGAGATGTCAATGGGGATTTTATTTTCCAAAGATGACTGCAATAATCTATTTTCTGCTACATCTAACATGCTCTGTGTAGTGTGATTTTGCAATGCTCTCTCAGTCACCCCCAAAGGGTTAGTCTGGGATTTCTACCTAACGATTATGGAGATGGCTGAACACACAGCACGTAACACTGGATGCATGAAATCAATAGCAATTCATTAGACATGTGAACTCACAGCTTGGGGAAGGAGGATACCACATGTCATGCACTGCCACATGGGGGTTACCCTTGGGGACAGAGTGAATAATGAGGAGCTTTGAAAAGCAGCCTTTGTAGTAACAAGATGATGATAGGATCTCAGTTCCTTCAGGAGGATGTGATTGACTTGTTTAAATAATTCTTCAGGCTAATAGGGAGCTGAAACACATTGCTCAGAAGTAGAAACTGCCTAGTCCTCTTGATAAGGAGTGTTGTTTGGTTTGAAGACCTTATGAGTGGAAGCAGAGTAGTGAGAGAAATTTGTAGTTAGTCTATTCAAGGACTTCTGAGTTTCACCAGATACCAAGACAGATACCAACAGAAAACAAGTTATTTATTTATTTTTTTTACACTCTCTACTTCTGACACCAGATATACATTGTTTTTTATTCCAACACTGACCAATTCTCTGATACTGGCAGAATGTCCTATAATTCAATTCAATTTCGACACTCTCTACCTAGAGTTATCATCAGATCCCACAAATTAAGGGCTCAGTCTCACAAGGCTCCTGCAATTTCAGATTCCAATTATAAGTTCACATCTTCCCTATTTCTAACTGACTGACAATAAATTGGGGGCTCCAACAACCCTCCCTCAGGTTCCATAATTTACTACAATTGCTCATAGAACTCAGGGAAGCACTTTGCTCATGTCTACCAGTTTATTATAGAGAATACAACAAAAAATACACATAAATAGCCAGATGAAGGAGGTGTCCTGAGCCCAGAGGGCTCTCTGCTGAGTTAGGGTATGAATGATTCTCCTTCCTCCCCTTCAAATGTATGTGTTCACCAACCTGGCAGCTCATCAAGGCTCATTGTTTACACATTTTTATAGAGCTTATTCTTCAACTCCTCCCCCTATATTCTTCTCTAAAGTCTGTGGGTAGAACTTAATGTTCTGACATTTTGATCTCTTGGTTTTTCTGGTGACCACCTCCTTCCTGAAGCTATATAGGAAACCACCTTAAAGCAATCATTAGCGTAAAATAAAATGTCATTAGGTAGGCCACCATAAGAAGAACAAAAGACATGCCTATCATTCAGGAAATTTCTAGAGTTTTAAGAGCTCTATACCAGGAAGCAGCAACGAAAACCAAATACATATATTTTGCTACAGTTCCACATAAGTTTGGGCCTTAAATTTAAGCCTTACCTCACACATGCCTCCAAAAACAGCTGGTGTATAATTCCTTCTCCTTGTGACCAAAAGAATGTGGTACAAATGATGCCATGTGGTTTCCAAAGAGATATGTCAGAATGCTTCTCAGAATGCAGCTTCCTTTGGACTGCCTCATAACCCATCTGTGAAGCAGGGAGAAGTCCAAGTTTCTTCACGAAGAGGATCAGATCAAGGTAGCCAACTGATAGTTTCTGGATTTTCTTCTTGCAAGAACCATCTACTCGAATAAATGCAAAAGGGGAGGGAATGGGAGAAAAAAAAAAAACCCTTAAAACTAAGCGTATAAACAAAAGAGACTCTTTTAAGTCAGAAGAGATGACATTATCTTTTAATTGACAACTTTAAATTCTTGACATTATCTGAGGAGAGAACTCTAATTAGAAGAGAGCAGCAGGAGAACATCAGGAGATTTAATTTTATTGAACATCTGATTTATGCTGATGAAAATATACTTGTTGCAGGTACTCTCTCAGTCTCCTCTCTCTCCTAATATTCACCTCATCCTTTAATGTATTCATTCATTTAACAGTTAACACACGCTATCTTGGGTCTGGAGACTGTCGCTGGGGCCTGGGACAAAGGGAACAGAGGTAGGAAACCCTTAAGGAGTTCACAGCTGACACTACCAAAAAGAAATTGGAAGAGTACAATGCCTTGTAGTAAGTTCTCTTAGGTATATGGTACCAATGGAAAGTGTAAAATATCTGTAAAATATTTGGAAGAGATTTATTATGAGCCAGGTATGAGTGCCCAATGGCCCGTGACACAGCCCTTAAGAGATTCTGAGAACACGTGCCCAAGGTGGTCAGCTTACATCTTGATTTTATAAATTTTCAGGAGACATAAGACATCAGTTAATACGTGTAAAATGTACATTGGTTTAGTCTGGAAAGACAGGACAAGTCGAACTGAGGGGTGTTTCCAGGTCACAGAGAAGTCAAAGATTTTCTGGCTGGCAATTGGCAGAAAGAGTTAAGTTATTATCCAAAGATATAGAATCAATAAAGCAGAATGTTTGGGTTAAGATAAGGGGTTGCAGAGACCAAGATTCCCATTATGCAGAGGAAGCCTTCAGCTGGAAGACTTCAGAGAAAATAGATTGTCAACGTTTCGTATCAAAGTTGATTCTGTCCTGGATCAGGGAAAAGAAACAAATGAACTAATGAGGATTCTCTACAGAATGTAGATTTTTCTCACAAGAGACAGCTTTGCAAGACCATTTCAATGTATATCAGAAAAATATAATTTGGGGTAAAATACCTCAATTTCTTTCAGCGTGTGCTATCTGCCATGTGATGCTGTAGGGGAGTCAGGCTAGACTGCTTCAAAGATTCTATTTTGTCAGTCCTCACGTCCATTTTAATGTTAATGCTGGTCATTTGGCCTGAATTCCAAAGGACAGGAGAGTATAATGAGGCACATCTGACTCCCCCTTCCATCATGACCTCGTTACTGGTGGCAAGTACCTGAGTTACCCTGAGTTATCGGCGGTGAATCTGCGTGGGTCTGCAGCAACTTCAGTTCTTGCCTTCCCAGAAGGAGGACTTTGAGAAGCATAAAGCAGAAAATGAGACCAAGGCAAGTTTTGGAATGAGCAGGAATGGAAGTTTATTTAAAAAGGCTTTAAGGCCGGGCACAGTGGCTCATGCCTGTAATCCCAGCACTTTGGGAGGCCAAGTTGGGTGGATAACCTGAGGTCGGGAGTTTGAGACCAGCCTGACCAACACGGAGAAACCCCATCTCTACCAAAACTATGAAATTAGCCAGGCATGGTGGTGCATGCCTGTAATCCCAGCTACTTGGGAAGCTGAGGCAGGAGAATTGCTTTAACCTGGGAGGCGGAGGTTGTGGTGAGTTGAGATTGTGCCATTGCACTCCAGCCTGGGGAATGAGCGAACCTCTCTCTCAAAACAACAACAAAGAATAATGGCTTTAGAACAGGAAAGAAAGGAAAGCTCACTTAGAAGAGATCTAAGAGGGTGCCTGAAGGACAAAGAGAGCATTTAACCTTAATCTTAGGGCTTTATAGGTTTGTCTCTTTCCCTTGATTCTACCCTTAGAGTGGGTTTCCTTCATGCCCAATGCCCTTCTTACCTTTGGGAACTGAGCACACGCAGTGTGTTTAGAAAGTCGCACTCATGCCCATCTGAGGCTTTCTTCCATTTTCCCAGTGGAGTGTACCCGGAAGATCATCTTTCACCACTTTGTCTCTTAGCGTGCGTGCCCAGGAAGTTTTTTTCCCTGGCGCCTGCATTCAATTAACACTTTAATGATAATAGCTGTGGATTATCAGGAAATGGCCTCTGCCTGGTCCTGGTTGGGTTGCCAATCATCATTTTTAGAGAGGCACTCTGATAACTGGCAAACCATCACCTGACATTTCTCGTGGGTGGGGAAAGAGCCCTCTCCTGCCCCCCTCGTGCCTATCTACCTTTTTCAAGTTGTGAAAGGAAAATATATCTTGGGAATCCCATCCCCCAAATCACTAAGCCAAAGGGTAAAGTCGAGCTGAGAACTGCATCAGGCAAACCTGCCTATTTTATTCCCAAATAAAATAGCGACAAAGATTTTTTTTTTTTAAAAAGCTACATACCTTTCTCAAAATTTGCCCACAAGGAAATTCCCATGAACCTCAAAGTCATCCCTCTTCCCACCTGAGACAAACACATGTCTGATTGCTTCCTCTGCCCTATTGTTATACTAAACCAGACTAAGGCACACGTGATATTCCTTTACCTTTCTCTGAAATACACATTGTGCATTTAGTTAAAGGCTAACCAGAAACTCAAAAATAAAAAATGTAATGGTTTGTCTCTTACCTACCTATGACCTGGAAGCCTCTTCCCCTTCCCCAACTTCAGCTTGTCCTGCCTTCTCGGACAGAACCAAGGTACATCTTTCACATATTGATCGGTGTCTCATGTCTCCCTGAAATGTATAAAATCAAGCTGCAACCCAACCACCTGGGGCACATCTCATCAGGACCTCCTGAGGCTGTGTCTCTGGTGCATCCTTAACCTTGGCAAGATACACCTTATACATTGATTGAGATCTGTTTTATACTTTTGGGTCCATATGGTTAACTCGGGAATGCCTTTAGTTGAGAGGAGTGGTCTGTTCGGATGGCTGTGGGCAGGGGGCTTAGAAATTTTATTCTTACAGTAGCATAATGGTGGAACAGAGAGGCCCTGAAGCCAGTGTTAGAGAGTAAGTATAGGGAAACAGAGGCATTAAAGCAGATTTTTTTTTCTTCCCAATAAACCAGAAAGCACAACATAAATGTAAAATGAAATAGCATTATAAAGGATCATTCTCCTGTCCCTTCATGAACCAGCACTACCTACATGCTGTCACCTGAAGAATGATGAAGTTCATAAATTTGGAAAAGGGAGCTTTATTTTTCATAAAGGGTTTTAGCCTGCATGGTGGCCATTCTGACAAGCCTCACCCTTCTGTGTTAGTTAATATTGGTTGTCAACTTGACTGGATTGAAGGTTGCCAAGTATTATTCCTGTGTGTCTGTGAGGGTGTTAAAAAAAGATTAACATTTGAGTCAGGTGTAGTAAGAGACGCAGCTCCACCCTCAATGTGGGTGAGCACCATCGAATCAGCTGCCAGCGTCGCCAGAATAAAAGCAGGCAGAAGAACGTGGAGGCAAAGATTTGCTAAGTCTTCTGGTCTTCGTCTTTCTCCCCTGCTGGATGCTTTCTGCCTTCAAATAAAGGACTCCAGATTCTTTAACTTTTGGACTCTTGAACCTACACCAGTGGTTTGCCAGGGGCTCTCAGGCCTTCAGCTGCAGATTGAAGGCTGCACTGTCGCCTTCCCTACTTTGGAGGTTCTGGGACTCTGATCTCCTTGCTCCTCAGCTTGCAGAAGGTCTATTGTGGAGCTTCACCTTGTGATCATGTGAGTCAATTCCCCTTAATAAACTCCCTTTCATATACACATCTATCCTATTAGTCCTGTTCCTCTAGGAAACCCTGATAAACGCAGCCCCCTCACTGGACTCGGGTTCAAAATTGATGGTGGTACTGGCATGATGCTGAGGATAAAGTTTTTGGCCCTCTGACATCAAAAGGTGAAACAGAGGACAGAAAAAACCTTACTGTGCAGTCTCCAAAGACTAGCCAGGAGCACTCCATAGTCCCTGGTCACTTATCAACCATGAAACAGAGGAAGCATCAGGCTGTTAGTTGATATCAGGTGGAGTCTTTTGAAAGAGCTGATTTCTGGTAAGCCCATTTGTGGTGATGGAGAAGTGTATAAGGAACTCCTATTTAGTCATGGCTGGAAACTCAGTTTTCAAGGTTGCTCTGTGGTCCCCTTGGCCAAGAGATGATCTTATCAGTCAGTTGGAGGCATGGTGGGGGGTGACTTAGAATTTTATTTTTGGCTTACCGTGTGAAAGTCTAAACGTCCCAGATCGCCATTTCTTTAACTCTTTACCTGTTCATCTCATTATGCCTGAAGCAGAACTGAGTTTTATATAATCAGAAAAAAGTACCATGTCAACCTTTCAATCTATCAAGCTCAGTGTCATCTTTCCCCTCTAACAAGGTGTGTTTCCTCACCCTCATCGTCAAGATACAAATTTTGCATTTGAAAGAGCATGTAGGTAGAGAAAAAGAGGTTGGTATTTTTTAGAGTTTGCTTTGCCATACATTTGGTATACTCACCCTGTCTAGTTCAGAACACGCTTAACCTTAAAATGGACTGTTTGGACAAGACGGTTCTTATGGTTCTTTCTGCTTTACAATTCTATGAACCTATGAGATCTTGTTAGTGAAAATATGCAATATAATTAGATGGAAGAGAAAGCACCTATATATTTTAGTTATCAGACTTATGTCCATGGGAACATGTTTAAATTTCTCTGAATATAATTTTTATTTCTTTTAAGTTAGAGTTTCTAGTATCTTACGATATTTACATAAATCTTGGTTGCCAATAGTAATAGAAACCTACTTAATATAGGCAGAAAGGTAATTTGTTGAAAGCATCATAGATAGTTCGAGTGAAGAATTGTCAGTAATTAAGGAAAGCTCCCCAGTTGTCAGGGTACTGCAGTGATGGTCACACTACCACGGGAAGAACATGGTCAGTACTGAGAGCTACCGCCAGCCCAGATGCCACGGCCACCAGGGATGCTACACATCTTTGCTGCTATTACTGAATGCTGCTCATGTTTTCTTATCCTACTGCCTTCACTTCAAAGTGGCAGTAAGAAATTACCAATTGGCCAAGCCTAGCTCATGTGCCTACACTGTTACTACAGAGCATGAGGGAAGAAAAACTTGTGTATTTTTTAGTGGTGGGCTGGGTTGTCATAAAGTCTCTCATATGGGGAGCCCGCAAAATAAGTCAACTTTGCACTATAACCTTAAAAGAATACACAATTCCAGAAGTCATCTGTGGTATGTCATGCCAGGCACATAGTAGGTACACAGTTTCTGGCATCTATATTTAGGAATTGAGCTCCATGTGCTGGTTAACTCTCCATGACTGGGGAGTTAAAATACCTGAGTTCACCAAGGATGTTAAAAAGATTCAAAGCATGCCGTGTATCATGATTGATGAGAAGCAAAGAAAGCCAACTGCCTGCACTCAGCACGGGCCAAAGAGAGTTGTGGCTCAAGGTTTTATTAGCATTATCTGCAAAAGCCGCAGTTTTTGCTATTCTAGTCCCTAGTGGGGAAAATGCCACGGAATCCTCTTCTCTTCAAAGCTTCTCAGCAGAATCCATGTCAGAGATAGTAAGCAGCTGTGAGTTCTGAGCTCGCTGGCCGGTGGGGTGAAATATCTGCTTAATTGTTCTTGGTAATTGCCATCTCTAGGGAGCTGGCCTAAAGAAGTCGTCCATTTCCTCCTCCGTTAATACTCCATCCTTATGCAATGCTTAGTGTAAAAGAGGTTTCTCCCTTCCCGTTGATAGTGATAACTATTGTTGCCTCTCTAAAGTGGAATCTACAATTTTCTTTTGTATATTTATGAAACACTTTGAGATACATTATCACCTTTACACCTCACCACATCAGTTGAGGAAAAGAATGCTTGAATGAAGGAAGTAATTAGCACAAGGCTAATCAAAGTGGCAGATGGAGAATTGAAACACGAGAGTGTGTGGCCCTGTAGTTCCTGTCATTTTCATTACTGCACCTCTTTCTAAACCTGCTGCAGTGCAGAGCATGTGGAAGACATACAGTAATGTCTCTAGAAGGACAGAGTAAGAGGAATTCAGAGCTAGGGCATTTCTTGAATGACTGAGTGCAGGTTGGAGAGAGAGTCCCTGGAGATCACTGTATATAACTTTCTCATAAAGTTATCTAAATACAGGGACCATGATATGGTTTGGCTCTGTGTCCCCACCTAAATCTTATCTTGAATTGTACTCCCATAATTCCCATGTATTGTGGGAAGGACCTGGTGGGAGATAATTTAATCATGGAGGCAGTTTCCCTTGTTGTGTTATTGTGGTAGTGAACAAATCTCACAAGATCTGATGGTTTTATAAGGGGGTTTCCGCTTTCACTGCTGCTTCATTCCCTCTTGCTGCCACATGCAAGAAGATCCTTTTCCTTCCACCATGACTGAGGCTGAGGCCTCCCCAGCCATATGGAACTGTAAGTCCATTAAGTCTATTTTTCTTCCCAGTCTCCAGTATGTCTATCAGCAGTATAAAAATGGACTAATACAAACCATCTTAAAAAACATTAGTAGGCCAGGCGTGGTGGCTAACACCTGTAATCCCAGCACTTTGGGAGACCGAGGCGGGCAGATCACTTGAGGTCAGGAGTTCGAGACCATCCTGGCCAACATGGTGAAACCCTGTCTCTACTAAAAATACAAAAATTAGCTGGATATGGTGGCACATGCCTGTAGTCGAAGCTACTTGGGAGGCT
Organism: Cheracebus regulus; assembly: GCA_963574635.1. Lineage (NCBI taxonomy): Eukaryota > Metazoa > Chordata > Mammalia > Primates > Pitheciidae > Cheracebus > Cheracebus regulus. The sequence goes on from CAUYQU010068904.1 coordinate 9,400, forward strand.
GAGGCAGGAGAAACACTTGAACAGGAGAGGCGGAGGATGTAGTAAGCCGAGATTGTGCCACTGCACTCCAGCCTGGGTAATAGAGCAAGACTCTGTCTTAAAAAAAAGAACAAAATTAGTAATATTCATAGCACAGTGTGCATGATTGATGCTGTAGAGTTTCATTTTGTTGTTGCTTTTTCATTACTTTGTTGCATTTTGTTTTGCATTATTTTTGTCTATTTTCAATTGACCTGTAATAATTTTACATATATATGGAAGTGATATTTCTATACATGTATATGCCATGTAATGATCAAATTAGGGTGATTAGCACATCCATCATTTAAATATTTATCACTGCTTTGTGTTGTGAACTCTCAAAGTCCTCTTTTAACTTTTAGAAAATATACACTGAATTATTATTGAACATAATCATTATACAGCACTATAAGACATTAGGATTTATTTTTCCCACCTAGATGTAATTTTGTATTTATTTAAAAGCATATTTCTGTCTTTTCTTTCCCCTTGAATTTCCCAGCCTTGAATAATCACAATTTTACAGTCTACTCTATAAGCTCAACGTTTTTTTTTTTATTTTTGCTCCCACATGTGAGTGAGAACAGGTAGTATTTATCTTACCGAACCAGATGTATTTCACTTAGCACAGTGTCCTCCAGGCTCATTATGTTTCTGTAAATGACAGAATTTCATTGTTTTTTTAATGGCTGAATACTATTCCATTGTGCATATTGTGAACCCTGAAAATCTGAGATAGGCCTCAGTTAATTTAGAAAGTTTATTTTGCCAAGGTTGAGGACCTGCACCCATGATACTTGATGACAAGTGCCCAACGTGATCAGGGCACAGTTTGTTTTTATACATTTTAGAAAGACATGAGACATCAATCAATATGTGTAAGACGTACATTGGTTCAGTCAGAAGGTGAGACAACTCAAGATGAAAACTGGTCACCTAGAAGCCAGGAAGGGGTTTCCACATCATGGGGAGACAAATGGTTGCATTCTTTTGAGTTTCTGATTAGCCTTACCAAATGAGGTTCACCAAATGAGGCTCACCAAATGAGGGGTGACTTTGAATAGGGGGATGTTTGTCCTAAGCAGTTCCAGCTTGACTTTTCTCTTTAGCTTAATGATTTGAGGGCACCAAGATTTATTTTCCTTTCACAATAAAATGCCATATTTTCTTCATCTGTTCATCTATTGATAAATATTTAGGTTGACTCTTAATCTTGGCTATTGTCAATAGTGCTTTGTTAAACATGGCAATGCAGATATCCCTTTGATGTAGTGATTTCCTTTTCTTTGGATTAAATACCCAGTAGTAGGATTGCTGGATACTATGGTAGCTCTAATTTTAGTGTTCTGCAAACTCTATACTGTTTATCAAAGTAGCTGTACTAATTTACATTCCCGCCTACAGCATATAAAAGTTCCCTTTCCTTCACATCCTCACCAGTGTCTGCTATTTTTTTTTTTCCTGTTTTTGATGATAGCCCTTCTAACTGGAGTAAGATGACATCTCACTATGGTTTTGATTTATATTTTCCTGATGATTACAGATGTTGAACATTTTTTGATAGACATGTGGGATATTTATGTCTCCTTTGAGAAATGTCTCTTTCAAATCCTATGTCCATTTTTAATCAAAATGGTTTTTTTTGCTGTTATTTGGGTTCCTCATATATTCTGGACATTAGTCATTTATTGGATAAATAGTGTGCAAATATTTTCTCCCATTCTATAGCTTGTCCCTTCACTCTGTTGCTTGTTTCTTTTGCTGTGCAGATGCCTTTTTGTTTAATATAATCCTTCTTGTTATTTTTGTTTTTATTGTCTAAGCTTTTGAAGTCTTACCTATAAACTTTTTGCCTACACCAATGTCCTGAAGTATTTCCCCTGTGTTTTTTCTAGTAGTTTTATAGTTTGGGGTCTCACATTTAAGTCATTAATCCTCATTGATTTGACTTTTTTCTGTATGGCAAGTGATAGGAGTCTAGTTGTATTCTTGTGTATATGAATATCCAGTTTACACAGCAACATTTATTGAAGAGGGTGTCCTTTCTTTTATGTATGCTATTTTGCTGAAAATCAGTTAGCTGTACATATGCAGATTTATTTCTGGATATTCTGTTCTGTTCCATTTGTCTATGTGTCTGTGTTTATAGCAATGCCATGCTGTTTTTGTTCTACAGCTTTGCAGCATATTTTGAAGTCAGGCAGTGTGAAGGTTCCAATAATGAGATCTATATGCGTAGAATCTGGAATCTTAGACCTAATTTAGCATCTTGGATCTTCCACTTTTTGTGGGTTTTTGTAAAACCCACATTTTGCATTCACGTGGTTAGTACTTACCATGACGAGTACTCATTCTATGGTGCCTCATGCTCTCTGAATTCCAAGTATTTCATTACTAATTCCCTTTTTAGCTGCAAAACACAAGGAAGACAACTTGCATCCAGACAGTATAGAGGTGGCTAATTTCTTTCTGATTTTGACCCTAAGTTCTATCAACACCAAAGCATCATAGGTGCCTCAGAAAGAAGGAAGAAAGATCTACAGAATTCACTTTTCCCTGCTGATTGTCTGAATAAGAGTCAAACAGCAAGACTGTCAGCATTCATTGTTTTGGCATAAAGTTAAGAAGTTGTCCTCATGTTTATTTGATTTTACCTTCCAAAGCTAAGTGGTGTTTCTGTAAGACTATAAGAATCGAGTCATGGAGAATTTAAGGATAAAGCAATCTCTACTAAAGAGAAATTGGGTTTTATGCAATTCAAGGGCTTTAATTTTGCTAGACTGATCCTCATTTTAAAGATTTTATACTTCAGTGGTTGTGAGGACATTCTATTAATTGAAAGTCTGTAAAACTACTTCACGAAAATCTAGAGTTCTTTGATAAGCTCTGATATAGCCTGTTTCCTAGAATCTCATATTGGGTAAGGTTTACAAAAGTCAAGACTTCAGTTATGCATTTATTTTGTTTATTCTGGTTCCTAAACTCAAGGCACTCATTGCCTAAGGTCAAAGGAAAAGTTAGTAAATATAGGAAAAGGACAATGATAGAGACAAAGACATCTTGATAAGAATTAACAAAGCTCATGTTTTGATGGTTTTAAGCTACTGACTTGGAGTTCAGCCTGTTTTTGCTATAATCTAGTTCAGGGAACAGTTATCTATCATTTCACATTCTTTTTAACCCTAGGAAACTTCACACTTTACAATGGAGATTGAGTGGAACCTTGAAGGGTGAGTAGGATGTCTATTTGTTAGTAAGAAATGAGGGCGTTTTCTAGTCAAAAGAAACAGCTTAGAGTTTTAAAAATATACACGATGAATCATCACCAAATAATTGGCTATAGGGCCACTAGCATCAAATGATAGAAAATGGCAACACAGCTATATTTATAATTCAATTAACAAATGATTTGCCTTATTTATAATGTGTGTCATAGCTAAACCTAAAACATAATAAAATACATGGTACACCTACTTAACCTTTCATTAGTGCACTTGTATTCATTTTTTTACCTAGTCCATTGATATGTAAAACTTTTACATATCTGTGGTGTTATGATTGGGTGATTAATTATGACCCTAAGGAAATGACAGTTTAATTGTCACACTGTGTTGTGCCATTTGCAGCATGAGTGCTGCAGAATCCTAGATAGGAAAGTAGTAACATACCAAGTGCTATTAAGTGCAATAACCAAAGGTGGTAGAATCCTAGACCAGCTGTATCTGCGGTAATTTGGATATTGTTAGATTTCAAATTCATGGATCCTACTACAGCCCTACTAAATCTGAGACTCTGGAAGTTGGGCCCAGCAGTCTGTTTGAACAAGTTCTCCATGTAATTTCAATGTATGTTTGTTCGAAAAATTCATTCTAGTGGTAGGGAATACAGGCTTCCTTGATTCAAATAATAGCTATGATATTAACAGCTATTATTTGAATTGAGCTATATTATTACCATAGCTATTATGATATTAATAGCTATGATAGTAACAGTGGCATGTATCTGTATAATATAATCTATATAATAATGATAATATTAATATCTGCCTTAGATTTTTATTGTGAGAATTAAGTGAATCAGCATTTCCTGGCCCCTACTAAGTATCATAAACACTAGTTCTTGCCTCTAGGGGAAGAAATAGTATGATCCTTTATTTCTGCCATGGCCTCTCTTTTAGACATCTTGAAAGTCTTACTTTTGGTACTGTTTGGCTATTTTCAGTTATACAATGAAAACAACAAATTGTCACCACTTTCCTTTAACATTTGAAATAGATTCTCCAATAAGGAGTTGCTTCTTTTTGTCCTTAATTGAAAGAAAAATATCCCTTACATTCTGTTACTGAAAAATATACTCATTACATCTGATATACTTTTACCACAAGCCTCAAGACACATCTTTCCAGAGTGAATTACAAGAGCCACAGGCAGCAACTATTGCTTTCCAAGCAGTTCAATAATCCATCATTCCACCTTCGCTTATTCCACTGCAATTCACCTGGATGCACAAAGATTTCCTCCCAAATTTATTCAAACTTTAAAAATTCAGGCTGCAAGCTAAATTTCTTGTCTTCATTTAGTTTAATATTTTGAAGAATCTCTTTGGTATTGACTGACTATCTAAGCAGGCAATCAAAATGCTTAATCAATACCAGTCACTCATGTGTGACTTGTCCTTACAGAGCACTACATAGTTAAACCCTCTTGACCTTCTCTTTTAATTAATTCTAGCCTTTATTAAGAAGAACTTTTCTAGCCACCAACCTGCAAAATTGCATCTTTCAAGAAGGAAGTGTACCCTCTTTTTGTCTTCCTGAAATCAGTGAGGGTGAAGCCAAAGCCACAGGAAGCACAGCCAGAATGGGGACATACGAACAAGGGGGCTCCCATGAGTTGATGTGACAGCTGAGAGATGGCAACCTAGACCTTGGGATAAATCACTGTTTAATGTGCTCTACCCCTGCTACTTGGCTCAGGGCAGATTACAAGAATGACTAATTGGTATTGCTTCTGACTTCATTGCTTTTGCCCAGAAGCAAAAGTCATTGAAACAGGGAAAAGTAATTTGGGTTCCCATAAGGAGCACCTGTAATTCTACATGGTATGCACAATTAGAAGTCAAAAAACTTACTGCCAATGATGAGAATGTGTAATTTTTGCCAAGTTGTTTCTTCCACATGAACCTCTGTTTCTTCCACATGAACCTCAGTTTCTTCATCACTCCAATGACAGGCTCTTTTAGGACAGTCTCTTGGTTTCTCTTTTATTTCTGATTTTCTGTAATTACTTCATCTCTAGGAGCCAATTCTCTCACTCAGAAGTAATTAACAGGGTAAGGTTTGCATAGATCTAGGTACTCTAGAAAAATGCCAATTTCATTCCTTTGTGAATTGTTTCTCAGCATGTTACAGATGTTGCACACAGATGACAGTATTTGACTACTCTAGTCAATAAAGGTATATTCAAGTGTAAAGGACTAAAACTCTATTACATATGTTAAATTGTTTCATTTGGAGAGTTTTCAGATAAGTTAGATGATTAAAATTAAAAAATAGCATGGAAGGTATAATGTGTAACTGTATGTACCACCTAAAATAGGTAATAGTATTTTGTGAAATTTGCTTTGTCTATTTTTTAATCATAAATCATATGCATTAAAAATGAAGTTGAATTTACTTTGCATTATCTCCATTTCCATCTCAGCAAACTGCATTCCAATCCCCAAGCAACTATGGTCATAAATTCAATGTATATTATTCTAGTCCATTTAAAAATGTTTTAGATGGATGAATATAACAATAGGTTGATTGAAAGATGAATAGATTCATGAATGTGTAAAGATTTCTGGTAGGTATAGATAGGTAAATAGACAAACTCATTTATATAGATTTGTGTGGAGTATTATTTTTAAATTCACATATATATTATTTATCTCATTTTTTAATTGTCTATTTCTCTTGATATTTATGGTTTTTTTTAGTCTACCTGTAGCTCAAAAGAAGTCTAGTTCATTCCTTTTAATTGAGATGAGGTATTGGATTATATCAATATATCACATTTTATTGTTTTTCCCCATATTTAGCAACTCAGGCATTTTTAGTGTAATGCTATTATAACAATGCTTTGCCTAATATCCTGAGACAGAAATATTGTATATGTTAGAAAATATCTATGCTATGTAATCAAGTACAATTGCAATTCATATAGTTTACAAATTATCAGTTTAATTAAGTTTTGCAATTACTTGGGGGGCTGAACCAGGAGAATGGCTTGAACCCAGGAGGCAGAGGTCACAATGAGCTGAGACTGTGCCACTCCAGTCTGGGCAAAAGAGTGACACTCCATCTCAAAACAAAAATGAAAACAAAAAAATACATGCTACCATCAAAATTTATTTTTGCTTACCTAATGGACATAAAACAATGGATCATTTTGTGTATTTCATTTATGTTTGTCTCATGTTTATAATTACCAGATCAGTGAAGTTAAACAATTTTTCATATGTTTACTGAATGCTATATTTTGAGTGTTTGTGTCTGTATTAATTTGTTCTCACATTGCTGTAAAGAAATACCTGAGACTGGGTAATTTATAAAGAAAAGCTCGTAGTTCTGCAGTCTATACTGTAAGCATGATGCTGGCATCCGCTTGGCTTCTGGGGAGGCCTGAGGAAACTTACAATTATGGTGGAGGGTGAAGGGGCAGCAGGCATGTCACCTGGCCAGAGCAGGAGCAAGAGAGAGAAAGGTAGGAGTTGCTACATACTTTTAAATGAGCAGGTCTCACAATAACACGTTATCACAAGGAGAGTACCAAGAGGGATGCTGCTAAAGCATCCATGAGAAATCTGCCCCCATAATCCAGTAATTTCCTACCAGGCCCCAATTCCAATGCTGGGAATTACATTTCAATATGAAATTTTGGTGGAGACACACATTCAAACTATATCAGTGTCTCTGATATTTCATGTTCAAATTTAATCCCCAATGCAATTGTATTAAGAGTTGGGTACTCTAGGAGATGATTAGACCACGAGAGCTTTCACCTTCATAAATGATCAGTGCTCTTCTAATAGAGAATTAGCTTGCCCTTTGTTGTTCCTCTGTCCTTCTTATCATGTGAGGAAACTTCAAGAAGTTTTCCAGTTTTCCTCACCAGCCACCAAGTCTACTGGCACTGTGATCTTGGCCTTCCAAGACTCCAAGAATTTGAGAAAATAAATTCATATTCTTTATAAATTACCCAGCCTCAGGTATTTTGTTGTAGCAGTAAAACCAAATGAAAACAAATAACATTTCAGCATTCTTTTTTATAAAGTCTTTTTATAACCCTTGCTTTTTTTAATCAAGTGATTTTATTTAATAATTATGTACTTATAACTCCTTACTTGTTTTCTTTGTTACAAGGTATTCAAATTCAAAAAGTTAATTCCCGTTGAATTACTTTAGAAAGAGCTACTGTTTGGTTTTCTACTAGTCCATTTTCACATTACTATAAAAACTACCTGAAACTGGGTCATTTATGAAAAAAAGAGGATGTAATTGACTCACAGTTCCACAGGCTTAACAGGAAGCCTCAGGAAACTTATAATCATGACAAAAGGTGAAGGGAAGCAAGAATCTTTCTCATGACAGCAGGAGACAGAGAGTGAAGGGAAAGGTACCACAAACTTTAAACAACCAGGTCTCATGAGAACTCTTAACAAGTCAAGACTAGGGGGATGGTGCTAAACCATTAGAAACAAATCCCATGATCCAATTATCTCCTCCCAGACTCCTTGTCCAACACTAGGGATTACAATTCAACATGAATTTTGGGTGTGGATACAGACCCAAACTATATTATTCCACTCCTGGACCCTCCCAAATCTCATGTCCTTCTCACATTTCAAAATCCATCATGCCTTCCCAAAAATCCCCTAAAGTATTAGCTCATTCCAGCATCAACTCAAAAGTCCAAGTCCAAAGTCTTATCAGAGACAAGATAAATAAATCCCTTCTGTCTATTAGCATGTAAAATAGAAAAATAAGTTAATTACTTTCATGATATCATGAGGATACAGGCATTGGGTAAATGTTCCTATTCCAAATGGGAGAAATTGGCCAAAACAAAGGCTATAGGCCCCATACAAGTCCAAAATCCAGTGGGGCAGTTATTATATCTTAAAGTTCCAAAATACTCTCCTTTGACTCCATGTCTCACATCCAGGCTGCACTGATGCAAATGATGGGCTTCCAAGGCCTTGAGGAGCTGCACTCCTTTGGCTCTCAGGATACAGCCCCCATAGCTGCTTTCACTGGCTAACCTTGAGTATTTTCAGCTTTTCCAGGTGCATAATGCAAGCTGTCAGTGGATCTACTATTCTGGGGGCTGGAGAATGTTGGCCCTTTTCTCACAACTTCACTAGGCAGTGCCCCAATAGGAACTCTGTGTGAGGGCTCCAACCCTACATTTTCCCTCTATCCTGTCCTAGGAGAGGTTCTCCATGAGGGCTTTGCCCCTGGAGCAGATTGCTCCAGGATCAGGATCATCCAGGCATTTCCCTAGATCTTCTGAAATCTAGATGGAGGCTCCCAAGCCTCAAGTCTTGCCCTCTGTGCACCCACAGGCTTAATAACACATGGAAGTCACCAAGGCTTCTTATGGCTTGCATCCTCTGGAGCAGCAGCCTGAGACATGTCTGGTGCTCTTTTAGCCACAGCTGAAGCTAGAACAGCTGGGATACAGGACATGATGTCCCCAGGCTGCACCTAGCAGTGGGACCCTGGGTCTGGTCCATGAAATCATTTCTCCCTCCTATGCCTCCAGGCCTGTGATTGGAGGGGCTGCCACAAAGGTCTCTGAAATGCTCAGGAGGCATTTTTCCCATTGTACTGGCTATTAACATTTGGCTCCTTTTTACTTTTGCAAATTTCTGCAGCCAACTTGAATTCTCCCAAAGAAAATGGGCTTTTATTTTCTCCCACATGGCCAGGCTGCTAATTTTCTAAACTTATGTCCTCTGTGTCCCTTGTAAATTTAAGTTCCAGTTTCAGATAATCTTTTTACTCATTAATATGAGCACACACTCTCAGAAACAGCCATCTTGAACACTTTGCTGCTTATAAATTTCTTCTGCCAGATGCCATAAATCATCTCTCTTAAGTTCAAAGTTCCAGGAGCACAATGCTGCCAGTCTCTTTCCTAAAGAATAGACAGAGTGACCTTTACTCTTGTTCCCAATAAGTTTCTCATCTCCATTTGAGACTTCCTCAGCCTGGAAATTACTGTCTATATCACAATAGCATTTTGGTCACAACCATTCAACAAGTTTCTAAGAAGTTTCTAACTTTCCTTTATTTTCCTGTCTTCTTCTGATCCCTCCGAATTGTTCCAACCTCTGCCTGTTACCCAGTTCCAAAGTCACTGTCACATTTTCAGGTATCGTTATAGCAATGCCTCACTTCTCTGGTACAATTTTTTTTGTATTAGTTGCATTCCCACAATGTTATAAATACATTTCTGCGATTGGGTAATTTATAGAGAAAAGAGGTTTAATTGGCTCACAATTTTGAGAGCTGTACAGGCATCCACTATTGAAGAGGACCTAGGAAACTTAAAATCATGGTGAAAGAGGAAAGAGAAGCAGCTGTGCTTTTTACATAGCTGATGAGAGAGGGAGGGTGAAGATGCCACACACTTTACAGCAATCAGATCTTGTCAGAACTCTATCACAAGACAGCACTAGTTGGATTGTGCTAAACTATTATAAACATGATTCAATTGCCTTTCACCAGGCCTCTCCTCCAAAACTGGGACTACAATTCAACATGAAATTTGAGTCAGGACACAGAGCCAAACCATATCAAGTATATAAGGTTTGATATTATCTCTGCACAGTTTTAGACATCTACTGAAGGTCTTGTAAAGTATTTTCTCACAAATAAAGGAGTGGGCTTCTGTACATATTTTTCTCAAGTGCATTTGGGAAATTTCCCAGGATAGACCATATGTTAATCCAAAAGTCAAGTCACAATATATTTAAAAAACAGAAATCATACAAAATATTGTTTTCAACCACAGCAGGATGAAGTTAAAAAATTAATAACAAAAGTAAAACTGGAAAATATGCAAATTTATGGAAATTAAACAACACTATTAGACATCCAATGGATCAAACAAGAAATCAAAAGAGAAAGTAGACTATACCTGAGATGAAAGAAAATAAAAATGTAACATACAAAAGCATGTGACACATGTAAAAGCAGTGCTAGTAGGGAATTTATAGCTATAAATTCTTATAAAAAGAATGATCTTGATTTAACTTAATCTAATTTTTAAAATTTAAGAAACTAGAAAAAGAAGAACATACTAAATCCATGCTTGCAGTAGAATGGATATAATAAATATTAAAGCAGACTGGAAAATAATGTAAATGAAATAGAGACTGGAAAGTCATAAAGAAAATCAATAAAATCAAAAGTTTTTAAAAAGTCAAAATTTACAAATATTTAGCTAAACTAAGAAAAAGAGAAGATTCAAATTACTAAAATCTGAAAGTGGGAACATTACTACTCTATTCTAAGAAAAAATAAAATTATTAAAATACTATAAACAATTGTATTTCCCTAAAATGGATAACCTAGATAGAAAAAAAAAATCCCAGATTTATAAAACTTACCATCAGTAAATTATGAAAATATAGAAAATCTAAATCTATAACAAGTAAGAATATTAAATCAATAATCAAAAATCTCAACCCCCGAACACACACACACACAAAAAAACCCTTAACCTAATGGCTTCACTAGTGAATTCCACCAAACATTTAAATTCAGACTAATGCTAATCCTTCTCAATCTTTTTCAGAATATTAAGGAGAAGGTAAAACTTTCAAAGTAATTTGATGAGGCCAGAATTACTGTGCCAAAGTCAGTCACAGGCAGTACAAGAAAATAAAACTATAGACTATACATTTTAAGAAAACGAATGCAAAAAATCTTCAACAAATACTATCAAATTAAAGTCAACAACATGTTAACAGGATTATACATCATATTATCAGAATTATACATTCCTGGAATACAAGGATGGTTCAACATACAAAAATTCATCTATGGAATACACCACATTAAGAGAATAAAAAGCAGAAAAATCACATGATGTCCTCAGTTGGTGCAGAAAAAGCATTAAATAAAACACAACACTGTTTTATTTAAAAACACTCAACACACTAGAAATACAAGAAAACTACTTTATCTTAATAAAAACCATATATAAAAAACCCACAGCAAACATCACACTCGATGGATAAAGACCTTTTCTCTAAGATCAGAAACAAGGCCAGGTTTCTCACTTTTACCATTTATGTTCCGCATTGTTCTGGAAATTCTAACCAAAGCAATTAGGAAAATATTAAACATAAGTAACTATTTAAAATGCATCAAAATTGGGAAGAAAGAAAATGATGTCTAATTGCAGATTGTGTAACTTTATATGTAGAAAATCCTAAATATTTTACAAAAATTTTAGAACTAATAAAGGATATAATTTGGCAAAGTAGTATAATACACTATATACAATAAACAATCTGAAAAGAAATTGTGAAAATCATCTCATTTACCATATCATAATATGGATAAAATACTTAGATCCTTTTACATTAAATGTCCAAGAAACACAAATCAATAGAGATAGAAAATAGATTAAGGTGTGCCTAAGCCTGGGAGAAGGGTTGAATTGAAATAAGAATGACTGCTAAAAGATACAAAGGGTTTTTTTTTTGTGGGGGAAGACAAAAATGTTATAAAAGTGAATCATGGTGGCTAATGTAAAACCCTGTATATATACTAAAATCTTGAATTATATATATCAAGTAAGTGAATTGTATGGTCTGTTTATTATATATCAATATAGCTGTTTTTTTAAAAAGAAATAAGATACTTAAGAATTAAGGTGGTAAAAAAAAACTTGTAAGTTCAAACTACAAAAAATGGTGAAGGAAAATTAAAAAGCCATAAGTAAATGAAAAGTATCCTGCATTTATGAATTGGAAGACAATATTGTTAAGATGTCAATACTATTCACAGTGATTTACAAATTTATTTCAAGCTCTATCCTGTGACTTTTTTTTTTTATAAAAATAAAAAATTCCATCCTAAAATGTATATGAAATCTCAAGGAATCCTGAATAGCAACAATACTGAATGAAAACAAAGCTGGAGGACTCAAAGTTCTTTAATCAAAACTTACTACAAAAATACAGTAATTAAAATATTGTGCTACTGGCATAAAGAAAGACATATAGAGCAATGGAAGAGAATAAAAACCCAGAAACAAATCATCACTCATATGGACAAATGATTTTTAACAAGAATGCCAAGACAATTCAATGAGACAATAACAGTTTTTTCAACAAATTGTACTAAGAAAACTGGATATTTACACACACACACACACACACACACAAAAATGAAGTTGGACCCCCACCTAACACCATATGTAAAACTTAAAATGGATCAAAGTTTGGAACATAAGACATAAGGCTATAAAATTCTTAGAAGAAAATCTAGGTCAAAGTCTTTCCAACACTGGATTTGGCAGCAATGTCTTGTATATGACATCAAAGTCAAAGGAACAACAAAAAAAGTAGACAAATGTGGACTTCATAAAAATTAAAAAAATATTGTTCACCAAAAAATCCTATCAACAGAGTGAAAAGGTAACCCACAAGTGAGACAAAATATTGCAAACTATATATCTTGTAAGTGAGATCACGAATAAAGACCTTCTAAAACCCAATAACAAAATCCAATTCAAATATAAGCAAAATACTTGAATGGACATTTCTCTAATGATATTCAGATGACCTGCTGATATATTATTATTATTCTCAGTGCACAAGTTTTCACATATTTTTGAAAATAAAAAATATTGCCTTACAATTCAGCAATTCCACTTTTGTGTATATACCCCAAAGTATTACAAACAAGCTCTCAAAGAGATATTTGCACACCCATATTTATATCAGCAGTATTCATAACAGCTAAAATGTGAAGCAACTCAAGTATCCATCAGAGAATGGATAAGGAAAATATGGTGTATACATACAAGAAGTTATTATTCAGCCTTCAGAAAATTCTGACACATTCTATAACCTTGATGAATGTTAAGGACATTATTGCTAAGTGAATAAATCAGGAACAACAAGACCAATACAGCATGATTGCATTTATATGAAGTAGAATAGTCAACATCATAGAGATACAGTAGAATATTGGTTGCCAGGAGCTGATGGAACAGGGAAATGGGAATTTACAGTTTAATGGGTACAGAGTTTTAGTTTTGCAGGAAGAAAGGGTTATGGAGATTGATGGTAGTGATTGCAGAACAATATCACGAATATGTTTAACACCACTGAACTGTGTACTTAAAAATGGTTAAGATGGTAAATTTTATGTTATGTGTATTTTATCAGCATAAAATTAATACATTTTTAATAATTTATTTTTTAGTATAATTCTACATTTTGAGAAGCATACATTCAGGGGCTCTTTAAATTATAATCATCTACTTTCTGTTCTAGAAATGGAATTGAGACCTATGATTTTTGTTATATAAATCTTATGAAATATAGAAAACAATCATTAAGACATTTAGCAAGCTTTGACATGTAAACATATTTGTTGGTGGCTGTTCTCTGAATGTAAAGAAAATAGCAGCAGAAGCAGAGTTGAAAGAAGATATAAACTGTTTTTGAA
>CAUYQU010068906.1:0-36648 GCA_963574635.1 Cheracebus regulus
TCACACCATTGCTCTCCAGCCTGGCAACAGAGTGAGAATCTGTCTCAAAAAAAAAAAAGTATCTGCAACAATAAATATACTGGTTTTCCAATGTCTAGGCTGTATGGATATTCCTTTTTACTGAAGGTAAGACATACAGTTGCCCAGGCTTGACAAAATTAATAATAATAATAATTAATAATAATGGCAAATTTTAATTTTATTCAGTTACTTGGCTTGACTTATAGAAATAGCAATATTCATCTGCAATACTCCCTTTCACACTTATGTCTAAGGACAAAGCACACCAATGATCCCACATACACCATAGATAACTTCATTTTACATATTTTATTCTGTTACCAAACTAAATTTTTATCACATAGATCTACCTTCATAGTTTGTTGCTCCCTGAACACTTCAGTAATTTTCAGTCTTCCATGTAAAGCATTTAGCACAGTCCCAACACAGAGCAAATATGCAATAACTGTTAGTTATTATAACATTATTATTGTCTTTTCAGTGCATTAAACCACAACTCTGACTCCTAGCCCAGCATTCTATTAAACCACAAAATTCAGTCACATAATATATGATAATATGATAAAATGAGACGGGGTGTGGAGGTTCACACCTGTAATCCTAGAATTTTGGGAGGCCAAGGCGGGTGGATAAACTGAGGTTGGGAGTTGGAGACCAGCCTGACCAACATGGGGAAACCCTGTCACTATTAAAAATACAAAATAAGCTGGACATGGTGGCTCATGCCTGTAATACTAGCTACTCGGGAGGCTGAGGCTGGAGAATCACTTGAATCTGGGAGCTGGAGGTTGTGGTGAGCTGAGATTGTGCCATTGTACTCCAGCCTGGGCAACAAGAGTGAAATTCCCTCTCAACAAACAAACAAACCAGCAAACAAGCAAACATAATAAAATGGCAATAGGTGCTAAATATCCAGATACAACCACAGATAAAATCAGACAGCTTTCCCACGAAACAGGGAAATTAGTAGATAGGAGATATAGAGCTAAGCACTCTAAGCAGAAGCTATGGTTATCAGAGGATATTCTGGCAATCCATGGCACATGAATCCTTTTCTTCTGGAGTCTGGAACTACATTGCAGCTCTCACTTTCTCCCTATATAGAGACTCTTGTTACCTTGTGATTATCAGCAGTTGAGAAATCCTTAGACCATCTGAAAGGTCTACTTTTTTTTTTTTTTAATGAACAGAGTGTAAAGGGTTAAAGAGAAACTCCTGGTTGCCACTTCAAATCCTTTCTTGTTATTGAGCTTTTCCAATGGCGCCCTCTTTACCAGTTTGCCCCTAGGTATAAGCTGTTCCCCTATTTATTCAGATCTGAGATCTGAAAACATTCCTTTCCCTGTGAGTTCAGCTAGGACAAAGCTGGAACTTTTGATAAAATTTGAAAGACACATTTTTTAAAGATGAAAATGTTTTAAAATTGATGCAAAAACATTTATAGAAAGAGACTTCTAATCCAAATTTAACTTCTCAAAATATGTTTTGACTGATTAGCATAATGTTTCAGTCTTTCTGGAGAACGCCCTTTGAAACTGTTTTTTTCCATAGAACTTCCTCCTTTCCTTTGACTTCCTTGCTCTGGAGGGGAAGAATGAGAACAGGGCAGATCTAATTACTCAAGAGGAAGGACAAGAAATACGGAACTGAATTATCAACAGTTGGAGAAAGAAAGCAGATGTCAGTATCATTTTATAGAGTCAGAGTCAGGTGGATAAGCCAATGCTGTTGAACAGCATACTTTTCCTGCTACTCCTGAAGCATAAAGAAGTCTTTCTCTCACAAAGTCATCCTAGTTAGTAATCTTACAGGGCACAAAGAGATCGTTTGCACGTTCTTGGTTAGTAATTCAAAATACCTCTAAAGTGTTGCATATTATGAAAGTACTACAGTCACAGGGCTGAGAAAAGGAGTAAATAAGACAGTGTATATAAAAACACTTGGTTCAGCGCCTGACTCTGTGGTTAATAAATATTGTCAGTATTAGTTATTATTATGATGATGATTTCCAAAGTGTCCATTAAAAGACATGGAAGAACAGAGGCAGCAATAACACTAAGAGAATATTTCCTTATCTCCAACTATTTATCCTCGAGTCCAGCTGAATTGTTATTAAGGAAGAAAGAGCAACTTTAACAAAGATTTTAAGTTGCAGTGGATGTTCAACTTTAAATCCATCCCACAAAAATTTCTAAGCAGAGGAGCATAGAAGATTTAATCCCATTTTCTAGGTAGCATAGACTTACCTGTAAGATAAAAACTTGGGGAAATGTGAGGGAAGATAAATAAGAGGTGTGAAGAACTGATTATTGCAATCTCTTCTTTCCCTTCTTGACTTTTATTGCTAACGGGTAATAAAAGATGCAAAGAATGTGCTGAAAAATAACCTAAATAAATAAGCCAGCATAACACAAAGATCATTTTAAAACTTAAACAACTAAAATAAGATGCAATCTGCTAAAATAACAATTGGCAGGGTTAGCACAACTTCTTCTTTCATGTATTTCTTCCTTCATTTGACAAATATACATACACACTGTTTGTCAAATCGTGTAGCATACTTGAGGCATTCAGAATTAATTGGGCATCGTTCCTGCCTTTGAGTCAGTCTAATGAGGAAGAAAATCTTTCAGTAATGATGTCGTGTCCTTCATGTGATTATAGATCCATAGATAGAGTGCTATGGCAGCACAAAAGATAGAATAAAAATATCTTCCTGTAGAAGGCCCGAATAAGTCCAATGCAAAGGTGATATTTGAGATGAGCCCTCATGCGTGACTAAAACATTTCTAGAAAGTTAAGTGGCAATGAATATCACAGGCAAATGAGACAGAATTTTAAAAAGCCTAATGCCACAAAATAGCCAAAAATGTTCTAGAAACCCTTTGAAGTTCAGTGTATCCAGTTTTCATATGTGATGGGAACAGGGAATCGGGGAGTAGTAGTGAATAAGAGATGATGTTGGAAAGCTTAATTATTCAGGATTCTACACAGCAGGTAAAATAAACCAATTCCCATTAGCTCAAGCAAAGAGGAGAGGAATTCAGGGTAGTAGGAGCTTATTATAAAGACACAAGAATGTCTCACAGAACCCAAAGGTAGAAATGACAATGGGTCTCAGGAAAAGCAGAAGTCAAGGTCTTGGAAATTATAAATTGAAGGAGTACTCCATTTCTAATGTTGTTTTTGCTCTTCTCTCAGTACTTGCTTTATTCTGCTTTCTAATTAATCCTGCTTTCTTTGTTACTCAATTCATACGGTAGGTAGAAACTGGCTAGCCAGACATGTAATGCTTCCAGCTACTTTAAACTTCAGTTCAATACCTTAGCAAAAATATTCCCCAAGCAAACTGACACAGGAACAGAAAATCAAGCACCGCATGTTCTCACTCATAGGCAGGTGTTGAACAGTGAGAACACGTGGACACAGGGAGGGAAGCATCACACACTGGGGTCTGTTACATATATATATATATATATGTAACACTGAGGTCTGTTACATATATATATATGAAACTGTAAGAATGGGGCTTTTCCTAATGCTGCACCAGGTTGTCTTACAGGAAAATACAAAGACCACAGAGGTGCTAATAGTGGATCTTTTAGGCTTAATAGGACTTTCTGTCATGAGATGGAGAGAGAGACAAGAGATGATCTGATGAAGAAGTGGTTTTCTTCTCTTTTTTTTTTTAATTAGACCGAGTCTCGCTCCGTCACCCAGGCTGGAATACAGTGGCACAATCTCGGCTCACTGCAACCTCTGCATCCTGGGTTCAAGCGATTCTCCCACCTCAGCCTCCTGAGTAGCTGGGATTACAGGCGTGCACCACCACGCCTGGCTAATTTTCAAGACTTGGCCTCCCAAAGTGCTGGGATTACAGGCGTGAGCCACCCTGCCCAGTCAATAAGTGGTTTTTAACTTTTGATGTATGCAAGAATCATCCACGGGGTTTGTGAAAAACAAAAGCAAAGATTCAAATTTTTTCTGTTTTTTTAAAAAAGGACCCATAAAACTAATAAACATGGGTAAATTTCTATTCTTAGATAGCCATAGATTGACTTAGGCTAACTGTATATTTTAAAACACTTGATGGGATGGTTATACTTTTATCCTGTTAAGTTATCACTAGCTGAAATTATACAAATAAAACCATCAAATAATATAATATATGTAAATGCCTAAGAATATCCCTGTCATTTTGCTACATATAACTCAATCTCCACAAATCATGAGAGAAAGAAAAAACCAGATCATTTGACTTCATAACAAAAATTTTAAAAGTCTGCATGGCATAAAACAACCTACACAAAGTCAAAAGATAAATGACAAGGTGGAAAAAATATTCAAATTTGTATCACAAAGAGCTAATCTCCATAATATATAAATATCTTGTCAGGAATCAATAATACAAAAACCCAATGATCAATAAAAATTTTGTGAAAATGTATTTTCTCTCTGCTTATATAAATATCCACGCAATATTTTCAATTTTGCCTTTTGGCCTGCAAAGCCTAAAATATTTACTGATCATTTACAGGAAAAGTTTGCCAACCCATATGAGAGTAAGAAGTGGAAGGTAAATTCTGGTTCCTCTAATGGCAGAGCAGCTTGCATTAAACTAGCCTTTCCACAAATAACATTTATAAACTCTCAACGAAATATAAAAGCCAACTATTTGAAGGCACTGAACAGCAACTAAAAGTGGGCAGACACTGAAAGGAGTTAGACCACTGAAAGATGGAACCATGCTATGTGAGACTCAAGTTTATATGGCTTTTCCACTGAGGACACTTCCCAGCCTGCAATTCAAGCAAAAGGTCAGCTTAATTGGCTTGATGTGTCAGAGGACAGGGTTCCGAGCTGCCAAAGTGGCTGGAAATTATCAGTGTTATCTCGGAAATGAGGGAGACACAGAGAAAGGAGGCTCCCTCAATCTATGTATAAATACCACTCAAATTCAGACTTGTATTACAAAATAATGCTTAAGGAAGTTCTTCAAGCCGGAGAAAAATGTTATCAGAAGGAAATTTGGATCTCAGAAAGAAATTAAGAGTACTAAAAATGGTAATTATGTGGGTAAATAAAAAGGTCATGTTTTTTCTCAATTTCTTCAAGATATGATTGTTTAAAGCAAAAATTATAATGCTGTTTTGTGTTTATAACGTATAGATTAATAAAATATAGTGATGCAAATTAGTGCAAAGATGAGCTTGAGAGGTACTACACAGTTTCAAGAAACTTATATTTTACATCATGTGGTACAATTTTAACTCAACGTAGACTCTAAGGATGCACCTTGTAATTCAACAACTAAAAAATGAACAGATATAATTCATCCAATAGAGAAATGAAATACTAAAAATTAACCAATTAACACCCAAGAAGACAGAAGAGGAGAAACACAGAAACAAAATCAAATGGAACAAATAGAAACGAAATGGCAAAACTATAAACTGAAACTCAACCTTATCAATAATAACATTTTTCTAAATTGATGAGATCGTTTAACAGAAAGATAGTTATAGACTAGATTAAAAACCAAAGACCCAACCATATGCTGTTTATAAAAGATGCACTTTAAAGGCATAGATAGGTTGAAAGTAAAAGGATGGGCTGGGCACGGTGACTCACGCCTGTAATCCCAGCACTTTGGGAGGCCGAGGTGGGTGGATCACGAGGTCAGGAGTTGGAAACCAGCCTGGCCAACATGGTAAAACCTTGTCTCTATTAAAAAAAAAAAAAAAGTAAAATGAAAATAAGCATTCCATCAAACTGTAAGCATAAGAAAATTGGTGTGGTTATCTTCGTAACAACAAGGTTATCAATTTAGTAGGCTGAAAGACAAAGAGTAAAGCTAGAAATTAAAAAGGTCATCTCAAAATGAAAACAAGTCAATTTATTAGAAAGACATTAGACATTAGAAAGACACATTAATATCTATCACCTAATAACACACTTTAACAATAATAATTATGTATCACCTAATAACATATTATGTATACTAACTTTTAGTATACATAAACTAAAGGAAGATACAGATAAACCGTGATAGTTGGAGATTTTACCAACACCCTCTCATAACTGATGGAACAATAAACAAAAATATTAGTAAAGAGGCCAGGTGTGGTGGCTCATTCCTGTAATTTCAGCACTTTGGGAGGCTGAGGTGGGAGGATCACTTGAGGACAGGAGTTCAAGACCAGCCTGGCCAACATGGTGAAACCCCGTCTCCACTAAAAATACAATTAGCTGGGCATGGTGGCCTGTGCCTGCAATTCCAGCTACTTGGGAAGCTGAGACCTGAGAATTTCTTGAATCCAGGAGGCAGAGATTGCAGTGAGCCGAGATCGTGCCACTGCATTACAGGCTGGACAAAAATTAGTAAAGATACGGGAAATCTTAACAATACTATTAATCTTCTTAACCAAATTGACATGAATAGGCCAATACACACAATAGCTATAGAATACATTTTTCTCCAAGGGCTGGTAGAGAATGAACCAAAATCGATCATGTGCTGGGCCATGAAAAAAGTCTTAATTCAAAAAAATTACAATCCATCATGATATGTTTACTAATCACAAAAAAGTTGAGTTAAAAATCCATAACAATGAGAAATCCAGGAGAGTTCCAAATATGCGGAAATGAAATAACATGCTTTTTTTTTTTTTTTTTTTTTAGACAGAGTCTTGCTCTGTTGCCCAGGCTGGAGTGCAGTGGCACAATCTCAGCTCACTGCAACCTCCGCCTCCCAGGCTCAAGCAATTCTCCTGCCTCAGCCTCCCAAGTAGCTGGGATTACAGGCGCCCACCACCATGCCTGGCTGATTTTTGTATTTTTTAGTAGATACAGGGTTTCACCATGTTGGCCAGGTTGGTCTCGAACTCCTGATCTCTAATGATCTGCCACCTTGACCTCCCAACGTGCTGGGATTACAGATGTGAGCCACAGTGTTCTGCCTAAATAGCAAATTTCCAAATAACAGCTGGGTCAAAAACAAAAATCACAAAGCATATTAGAGACTCTTCTGAATGGGATGATAATAAAAACACAAGATAACAAAGTTGGTGTTATATAGGTAAAGTAGTGTTTAAAACAAAATGTGTAGCTTGTGCTGGCGGCGGTGGCTCAAATGCCTTTAATCCTAGCACTTTGGGAGGCTGAGGCAGGTGGATTACTTGAGGTTGGGAGTTTGAGACCAGCCTGGGCAACATGGTGAAACACTGTCTTTACTAAAAATACAAAAAAATTAGCCAGGTGTGGTGGTAGACACCTGTAATCCCAGCTACTCCAGAAACTGGGGCAGGAGAATCGCTCGAATCTGGGAGGCAGAGGTTACAGTGAGCCAAGATCTCGCCACTGCATTCCAGCCTGAATGACAGTAAGCTCCATCTCAAAGAAAAAAAGTGCAGCTTGAAATACTTATATTTGAAGATAATCTTTAAATCATAGATCTAAGTTTTCACACTAAGAAATAAAACAAAAGAAAGGTAGAAAAAAGGAAATAATATAAAAGCAGAAACCAAAGAAATAGTAAACAAAAATTTTAAAAATTAAAAAATCCCAAAATTTGGTTCTTTGAAAAGATTAATAAAATTCATAGACATCTGGAAAGATTGAGCAAGAAAAAAAAGGAGAAAAAAAAATTGCCAATATCAGATATACAAGAGGACATATCAATGCAGTTCTAATAAATCAACAGTTTAGATAAAAGGACACCTTCATTGAAAAACACAATTTATGAAGTCTGACACAGGAGAAATGAAAAAAATAAGAATATCTCTATAGTTATTAAATAAATGAAACTTATTATTAAAACCTCCCCATGTGAATTTCATTGCAATAAAAATTTAAATAAGCAAAACAAACTCAAGGCCCCAGTGGTTTCTGGTTAATTTTATCAATCATTTTGGGAAAAATTGTCTCAATTCATACAAAGTCTTAGAAAAATAGTGGGTGAGGGGACATTTACCAACTCAGTTTATGAGGTCAACATTACTCTGCAAAGCCGTGGAATTTACAAGAAAAGAAAATGACAAACCTATAGTCCCTATGAGCCTAGATGTAAAAATTCTTAACAAAATAGTAGTAAATCTAATCTTGAAATATATAAAAAAAAAGATCAGACTCAAGCTGAGCTTGGTGGCTCATGCCTGTAATCCCAGCACACTGGGAGGCCGACACAGGTAGATCACCTGAGGTCGGGAGTTCAAGACCAGCCTGACCAACATGGAGAAACCCCATCTCTACTCAAAATACAAAATTATATGGGCATGGTGGAGCATGCCTGTAATCCCAGCTACTCGGGAGGCTGAGGTAGGAGAATCACTTGAACCCAGGAGGCAGAAGTTGCAGTGAGCTGAGATCACACTATTGCACTCCAGCCTGGGCAACAAGAGCGAAACTCAAAAAAAAAAAAGTGACATTATGACCAAGTAGGGTTTGCTACAGAAATTTAAAGTTACAATTGCATTTGAAAGTCAATATAATCTACTATATTAACAGAAAAAAAAAAAAGAAAAAGTGGCCAAGCGTGATGGCTCATGCCTGTAATCCCAGCAGTGTGGGAGGCCGAGGCGGGAGGCTCACTTAAGGCCAGGAGTTTGAGACCAGCCTGGCCAACATGGTGAAACACAAGTCTGTTTCTACTAAAAATACAAAACTTAGCCAGGCATGGTGGTGTGAGCCTGTAATCCCAACTACTTGGGAGGCTGAGGCAGGAGAATCGCTTGAACCCCAGAGGCAGAGGTTACAGTGAGTTGTGATTATGCCACTACACTCCAGCCTGGGAAACAGAGCGAGACTCTGTTTAAAAAAAGAAGAAGAAGAAGAAAAACTATACAAAATTCAGCATCCCTTCAAGGTAAAAATTCTCAGCAAACTACGAACAGAAGGGAATTTTCTTTTCTTTTCTTTTTTTTGAGACAGAGTCTCGCTCTGTCACCAGGCTGGAGTGCAATGGCACGATTTCAGCTCACTGCAGCCTTTGCCTCCCGGGTTCAAGCGATTCTCCTGCCTCAGCCTCCTGAGTAGCTGAAACTACAGGTGCTCACCACCAGTAGAGGTGCTGCCCAGCTAATTTCTGTATTTTTAGTAGAGACAGGGTTTTACCATGTTGGCCAAGAGGGTCTCCATCTCTTGACCTTGTGATCCGACAGCCTCGGCCTCCCAATGTGCTGGGATTACAGGCGTAAGGCACTGTGCCTGGCCACAGAAGGGAATTTTCTTAATCTGATAGAGGACATCCTTAGCTCCTATCATACTTAATATCTTAAAAACTGAATTATTTCCCCCTAAGATTAAGAAGAAGACAAGGGTGTTCAGTCTCACCACTTCTATTCAATATTATGTCCTACCAAGTGCAATAATAAAAGAAAAAGAAATAAATACATATTGAAAAGGAAGCAATAAAACTGTCTTTATCACCAATAATATGATCACACACACAGATTATCCTAAAGAATTTACCAAAAACTATTAAAACTAAGGAATAATTTTAGCAGTCTGCAGGAAGTAAGGCCAATACACAAAAATAAATTGTGTTTCTATACACCAGTTTGGACAACTGGAAATTCAAACTTTTTAAATGTAATTTTTAACATCAAATTTATAAAACCATTAAATTATATAATGGTATGAAAGTATATTAAATATTTAAAGAGAAATTTAACAAACTATGAACATGACCTGTATACTAAAAACTACAAAACATTGCTGAGAGATGTTAAAGATCTAAATAAATGAAAAAATAAACTGTTTTTGAATTAAATGACTCAATATGTTACAAATGTCATTTATCCCCAAACCGATCCACAGAATCCACATAATCCCAATCATAATCCCAATAGGATTTAGTGTAGAAATTGACAAATTTGATCTAAAATTTAAGTAGAAATGCAAAAGAAGCGACCAAAACAATCTTGAAAATGAAATGCTAAGTTAGAGAAATTGTACAATTGTATTTCAGGAGTTAATATAGGGCTACAGTAGTTAAGACAGTGTGATATTGGCATAGGCAGGGATAGATATGCAGATCAATGGAACAGAATGGAGTCTAGAAATAGACCCAAACATATATAGTCAATTGATTTTATAGATGTGCCAAAGCTATTGAATGGAAAAAGAAAAATCTTTTCAACAAATGGTGCTGGAGTAACTGAATACATGTGTGGAAAAATTGGACCCTGGTTCCTGTGTCACACCACACACTAAAATTAATTCAAGATGGATCCTAGACCTAAATATAAAAGCTAACATTTTAAAGTTTGCAGAAGAAAATATCGGAGAATATTTTTACAAACTTGGGTGGGCAAATTTCTTAGACAGGTACAAGAAAAGCACTAAACATCAAAGAAAAACTGATTGATATTATGAAAGTTATTTTTATTTTTATCTATTTATTTTTTGAGACAGGGTCTCACTCTGTCACCCAGGCTGGAGTGCAATGGTGCAATCACAGCTCACTGCAGTGTCCACCTCTCCAGGCTCGGGTGATCCTCCCACCTCAGCCTCCCAAGTAGCTGGAACTATAGGTGTGCACCACCATGACTGGCTAATTTTTGTATTTTCTGAAAAGACAAGGTTTTGTCATGTTGCTCAGGTTGGTCTCAAACTCCTGTACTCAAGTGACCCACCCACCTAAGCATCCCAAAGTGCTAGGATTATAGGGGTTTTTTTGTTTTGTTTTTTGTTAGCGATGGGGTCTCACTATGTTTCCCAAGCTGGTCTCAGACTCCTGGCCTCAAGTGATTCTCCTGCCTTGGCCTCCCAACATTATCAAAATTCAAAATTTTTAAATCTTGCTCATTGGAATATACCATTAAGTAAATGAAAAGGCAACCAATTAAAAACTGTCCATTCTTGCATCCAGAACATTAATAAAGAATTATAGATAATAAAAAGATCAGCAACCCAATAAATAAATGAGCAAGATTTGAATAAGAACTTCAGACAAGAAGACACAAATGGTCAATAAGCACATGAAAACATGGTCAACATCGTTAGTCATCAGGGAGATGCAAAATGAAATCACAGTGATATTTCCCACCTATTAGAATAACTAAACTGATGACTGGCTGCCGTGGCTCACACCTGTAAGCCGGCACTTTGGGAGGCCAAGGTGAGTGGATCACCTGAGGTCAGGAGTTTGAGACCAGCCTGGCCAACATGGCAAAACCCTGTCTCTACTAAAAATACAAAAATTAGCAGGGCATGGTGGTGCATGCCTGTAGTCCCAACTGCTCAGGAGGCAGAGGTAGGAGAATCACTTGAACCCAGAAGGTGGAGGTTGCAGTGAGCTGAGATCGTGCCACTGTACTCCAGCCTGGTTGACAGAGCAAGACTCCATCTCAAAAAAAAAAGAAAAAAAAAGAAAAAAAAAAGAAAAGAATAACTAAACTGACAACACTAAATGCTGGTGAAGTTGTAGAATAACTGGAACTCTTAGACATTGCTCATGCGTGTAAAATGGTACAAATACTTGGCACAGTAAACTATTTGGCAAATTTTTTTACACTAGAAATTCGACTCCTAGGTATTTACCCAGAGGAAACAGAAACAAATATGGACTAAAAGACTTGAATAAGAATGTCCCTGGCAGCAGCTTTATTTATAATAGCCAAAAACAGGAAAACAAACTTAAATCTTTAAACAAATGGTGACATTTATACAATATGACACTATTCAGCAATTTAAGAAAAATGAACTATTGATACATAGGATAACATGAAAGCCAGGTACAAATGGGTGCGCAGTGTATGATTTCATTTATATGAAGTTCAAGAACAGGCAAAACTAATCAATGGAGATGGAAGTTAGAACATGTGGAGTGGGCGTCAACTGGAAGAGGACTCATGGGAAACTTTGTGGGTGATGCGAGGTTCTCTCTCCACTGGGAGGTTGGTCACACATTTAAAAAGCTCACTGAATTATACACTGAAGATCTTTGCATTTTATTATATGTAAGTATTAGCTAAACTTGATAAGGGAAAATCAATAAGAGCACCACGGATGAGGCTGGAAAGGCGGGCAGGGACAGCCGTGCTAGCACATGAAGGGCCTGGTGCACTGGCTAAAGAGGCTGAACCTGGCTCCAAAAGCATTAGGGAGCTATTGAAGGCCAAGAAGTGGGATGGATCTATAGGTATGCATTTTAGAAAGGCTCTTCAGATGCTTAATATGAAGGAAGAAGTTACCTCTTCCAGTACTCATTTCTTTTTTTATGTCAACATCATCAATAAAATTTTGCAGCCCCTTTGTCGTTAAACTTCACATAGCACACAAATGATAACTTGGACTTTTCTTCTCTCCCCATTTTATCCCAAGAGATTTATTTCTTATGACCTTGTTTTATAGAAAGCTGAATAAAAGATAAGAATCCCTATATCAAAACTGTTTTCATAAATGTATCCTGTAGGATGTGGAAATCAACCAAGAGACCCAGAATTTCATTTTTTTATGGAATGGATTAGATTCCAGGCTTCAGAATGAAAAGGCTTTGGCTTCAGAGATGTAGTTTTAGTTACAATCCGGGAGTCTTAGAAAAAAATTGAGTCAGCATTAAAACTGGAGATTTTAAATAAAAACACAGATTGTGGTAAGCTATGGTCTACTCTTTTCATTTTGTGGCAACTCCCTCTATCCTGCTTGGTCACTGACCCCCACGTGGTTCTCTGGACACAATGATACCTGCAACAGTCTTCATAAAGTCTCTGAGAGAGTACTTGATTTTTGCCAGAGTTGGCTCTTTCATTTATAGTTGCAGAGAATCTAAATTAGAATGAAAGATATGAGGGAGGCCACAGGCCCCATATGGTTCACAGGCCCCATTTTGGTTAGGCCTGTTGTGTTTTATATGTATGGGACCAGGAAATATATGAATTTCTGGAGCTACTGTTATGTTTCTTCTAGAATTTTCTGGAATCTCTCATTACCATTCCATCTTTTCCTCTGATAATTCTGCAGAAGCCAAGTCCACTGAGCCACAGGTCCTCAGTGAAGTAGCCGTTTCTATGAGGTTAAGCAAAACTTCTGGTTAAAATGAAAGTCTTACGTCTGCTCACTCAGCTGTATCACTTCAAAGGGGAAAACAAATAAAACCCAGCTTCCTGTCAGCTCCTGGTATTAAAGGATGACAAGCTACAGTTGCTTTTCATTTTGACTAGAAGCAAAACTACAGATGAATAACATCACAGATCAAGAAGCCAAACAAAATGAAGTAACCTCTTCATCATCAGAAGTCAAGTAGTTAAAGGCAGAGTGAAACCCTCCCACACTGGTAGCCTCTCAAATTCAAATGAACGTAAGAAAAGGAAAAGGAAGAGAAACTCTTTTCTGAACAATCAAATTATAACCCAATGTTGAACCTAAACTACTAAAATCTGCAGGTACCTTTCACCTATTTACATGGTGTGAGAAGAAACCACTAAAATTATATTCACTTACCATAGAAGTTTTACCTCTTCTAAAGGTGAGTTTCTCCTTCTCCTGCTACCTGAGGAAGGCCTTGGCTATTAGATACTACCCACATGGGGACTTTTTCAGGTGCCTGCCCTGAGACAATCATCACACAGTCTCAGCCTCTTCCCTCCTGATTTGGGCAGGACTTACTGACTCATTCATTTATTTACCATATCCTCATTTATTTATCCACTGTCTACTCTCTGTTCACCAATATTGATAGAGGACCTATGAAAACATTATAGAGACTTCTAAGGTTGTTGATTTTGATGATGCCAACACCTGATTACTCAACTTTGTAGAGCAATGGCTTGTAAAGTAATTTTTCTTTCCCCAAGACAGAATCTTGCTCTGTTGCCCAGGCTGGAGTGCAGTGGTGCGATCTCAGCTCACTGCAACCTCCACCTCCCAGGTTCAAGCAATTCTCCTGCCTCACTCTCCCGAGTAGATGGGATTACAGGCATGTGCCACCATGCCCGGCTAATTCTGTATTTTTAGTAGAGACAGGGTTTCTCCATGTTGGTCAGGCTGGTCTCGAACTCCTGACCTTGTGATCTGCCTGCCTTGGCTCCTAAAGTGCTGGGATTACAGGCGTGCACCACCATACCTGGCTAGTTTTTCTTTTTTCTGTGTTTATTTCCCCCCCGCCCTCACTTTTAGTAGAGACAGGATTTCACCTGTTGGCCAGGTCGTCTTGAACTCCTGACCTCATGATCCACCCATGTTGGCCTCCCAAAGTTCTGGGATTATAGGCATGAGCCCACGCGCTGGCCACTGACTTGTGGATTTTCTCACAAACTTCCTTGTCCTTCCTTAGGGCAAGGACAGCAGCTTTTCATAAGAAGACAGCCATGTGCTGACTACTCTTCTTTTAGAATATAAGTGGAGGATGTCAAGAACAGCTGTGGAAATGTGCTGATGACAGTTACGTGAATTAGATCACCAATGACCATGAGCAAGTAGCACCTTCTACCCCCTGTCTCCTTACCTATGGAAGGAAGAGTTTGGAGTAATTCAGGGGTTTCCCATGTGATCTGGCGGCTAAGAATTATTTGTGGGTGCTTTTAAAATATGTACGTATCTAGCATGTACTCCTGAACTGTTGAATCAGAATCTCTCAGGCTGAAGTCCCTGACTCTGCTTTTAAAACAGGCACCCAGGGAGAGTCTTATGTTGCTGTAAAGTTGACAACCATGACTAGACAATCTCAAGGTTCCTTCCAGTTCCAAAGGTCATGACCAGTGGTCTGTCATGTAGATGAGAGAGTATCACTGAGAAGATGAGGTTTTTGATTGAGGTCAGTGACTGTTGGGGATAGGGAGATGATTCTAGATAACAGAGATCTTTTGGGGTTATTCAATTGAAAATACACAGAAAAAAAAACACAGACACTGTGATATCCACCCCTCAAAAGAATAAAAATATTATTGTTTTGAAATAAATAATTCTAGTGTGTTTTGTAATAGAAAAACCTACCAGAAATAACCATCTTAAAATGTGTGGTTGATAAATTAAGCTATAATTAGAAAGAAAATAAGAGAATAAATTCCAGATGCCTCTATTTCATGTTGGGCATAATAGCATTGAGTTAAATAAGGGCTGTTCAACTTAAGTTAGCGATGACAAGCCTTTGCCGAAGAATAGAGTAAATATTTTTGGTAGAACGCCTTTAATCATCATTCTGCTGGTGGATTATACTTCATTTGTAATAGAAGGAAAACAAACTGAAGAATCATAGCATAACTGAGGAAATATAACATTTTGATTTATAGTTAATGGTGGTTGTTTGGGAACTGTCATTTATTCAGCTGTTTTAAGAGAGCTGCTGAAATAAAAGGCATATTTCTGGGTCAGCAAAATCACAAAAAGGAAAATGTCTTAAATCCAATAAATCCGTTCACTAGCAAACCAACTTCTCTAGATTGGAAGCAGCCATACACACTCATTAGGATTTTCAGATTCTCCCAGGAATACAATTAATTATTAGAGGAGACACTAACTGGGTTAGATGATGCCCTGAAAACATACAGTAAATTCTTGCATGTCAACACTTTAGGCCTATTTTCTCTCCCTCTGACCTAAAAATTAATTTTGAAAATACATGTGCCCTTACAATTTTATTTGTGATGGTCCTCTGGAAGAGTCTAACATTATTAAATTTGCAAACTTGTGGGTCTTTTAGAGCTCTAAGTGCTTCCTGACACTGGAGGTCACATAATTATTGTTTGGTTACAGACAAGTGAACACTGTGTCCTCTTTGGTGATATAACAAATGTTAACTTCTTGGATGTGTTGCATGGTACTTTTGTAAATGCTATGCCTGAGATTTAAAAGGCACCTATAGGCCAGGTGCGGTGGCTCATGCCTGTAATCCTAGCACTTTGGGAGGCCAAGGTGGGTGGATCACCTGAGGTCAGAAGTTCAAGACCAGCCTGGCCATCATGGTGAAACCCCATCTTTAAAAAATAAATAAATAAAAATAAAATAAAATAAAATACAGAAATTAGCTGGGCATGGTGGCACATGCCTATAATCCCAGCTATTCAGGAGGCTGAGACAGGAGAATTGCTTGAACCCAGAACCCAGGAGGCGGAGGTTGTAGTGAGCCGAGATTGCATCACTGCACTCCAGCCTGAGCGACAGAGCTAGACTCTGTCTCAAAAAAAAAAGGAAAAGAATCAAAAATATTTTGGTGTGTCTGCATGTTGTGCTCATGTAATTGGCAATGATAAAATTCCAGTGTACAAGTACCATTACAATAATATAAAAATTGCTAAAGCAATCATCAATATAATGCCAAGAGCTACACTGTTCAGGGTGTTTTCTCATAATCTGTAATAAAGAAATTTACCTTTCCTAGGATAATTAAGAAAACATTCATGTGGGCCAGGCATGGTGCCTCACTCCTATAATCTCAGCACTCTGGGAGACCAAGGCAGGAGGTTGCTTGAGCCCAGAAGTTTGAAGCTATAGTGAGCTATGATGGCACCACTGCACTCCAGCCTGGGTGACAGAGCAAGACTTCATCTCTAAAAAAAGGAAGAAAAGAAAGAATAGAATAGAATATTCATGTAATATTCTAAAAAGACTTTGATTTTGTAAAATATTAATTAATATATACCTATGAATAACAGTGGCCCTATAAACACAATTTTTCCAAACTTGGCTAGTTGGTCTAATAAGAAAGAGTATAACTAAAGGAATAACAAGGTAAAATCTTTGAAATTGGGACTGTCCCAGAAAATCTTGGATGTGTTGTGACCATGACAATCATTTCGCATTTTTCACTTCTCACTTTCCTTTAGACAAGTAGTCTGAAATTCCTAAATGCTGGCGATGCAGTGTTCTGAATTTAAAGTGATCAGAGTAAGTCATCAAAATCTGCTGTGTCCAAAAAAGAATTAAGTCATGCAGAAAACGCCTTATGGTGTCTTTTGAGTGCTCATGCATCAGTAGACTCTATGGCCCTGAGAAATTTCTTGGAGAGGAGGAAGGAATGGATTCATATTTGTTTCTTAGGAGATTCACAATGTGCATCTTCTACTTTTGCATTCATTTCCAGTTGCTCAATCAATGATTCTGCTTCATTCACAAGAATCTGCGAGTTAGAAAATCAGGAAAGATGAATCTATAAGCTGTTTGCTGCCACTTACTGGATAACCACTCTTCTTGCCTGAACAAATGGAGAAGAATTTAACTGCTTCCTGGCAGTCATATGCGAGAACTTTCAAATTTTTGCAAATATCAGAAAAATACTAGAGACAAAATTAATATCAAAATTACTTCTCAAATCTGTTACATTTTCTCAATAAAATATAAACTCCCTCCTGCTATTTATTTGATTTTTTTTTTTTTATGCCCAGGAAAAGGAAAGGACAGTCTATAACCAGGCCCAGGAAAAGGAAAGGATAGTCTGTTCCAGAACAAGAATATCTAAAACAGAATTTCTGGGAAAACAGGGATGAAGGGTAGAATATCACAAGGAGTGAGTAAGAGACTAAGAAGAACATTAGATAGTTCACTGTAACTCATAGAGTGTTTCAATAGCATAAAGCTACAAAATGGGAAGCTTTTCTTAGAATAAGTGGCATCTGTTGCCTCCACAAATGTTTGTAGAGTGTATGTGCTTTGGTGCAGAATATTCCATTTGGTGACACTGTAGGAACAGCTAGTGTATGTCATCTTCCCCCATTCATTTAGTACTGCAAACCCATTAGAAAGTAGCCTATGAACGCCAGGCACAGTGGCTCATGCCTGTAATCCCAGCACTTTGGGAGCTGAGGTGGTGGGTGGATCACAAGGTCAGGAGTTCAAGACCAGCCTGGCCAACATAGTGAAACCCTGTCTCTACTAAAAATACAAAAAAATTTAGCTAGGCATGGTGGCAGGTGCCTGTAATCCCAGCTACTTGGGAGGCCGAGGCAGGAGAATCGCCTGAACCTGGGAGGCAGAGGTTATAGTGAGCCTAGTTCACGCCACTGTACTCCAGCCCAGGCAATAGTTTGAGACTTCATCTCAAAAAAAAAAAAAAAAAAAAAAAGCCTCTGAACATTTCATAGTTTAAACAGGTGTGTCTGATGTTTTTAATACTACATTTTTTGCCCCGTATTGTTTCTCAGCTGTTATGAAGTTTGCATGTGCAGCAATGGCAGCTCATCTGAATATCCCTTTACTTGGGGGTGATTTGGTGATTTAGCCTTTTGTGGAAGTCTGTGTAAATGTAGTTACAATGCTTATTTTTTTATTTTTTATTTTTTTGAGATAGAGTCTCACTCTGTCGCCCAGGCTGGAGTGCAGTGGCTCCATCTCTGCTCACTGCAACCTCCACCTCCTGGGTTCAGGTGATTCTTCTGCCTCAACCTCTCACAATGCTTATCGTTCTAATCCCAAGTAAAGTTTTATCAAAAAAAAAAAAAATTATCAGTACTATCACATTGGGGATTCGGTTAAAAAAATTATCAGAAAAATATGATTGAATTAAATCAGCCCTCACCTGACATAATTTTATATATCTGAGCTGGAATCAGCTTTAAAAGCAATTAATAATCATTGGATAATGAGATAGGCTTGTAGTTTTTCATGTGAAATACAGGATGATGCTTTACAAGATGAAAGGTGGAGACTGATTGGAGTAATAACTCCATTTCCTATGTGGCATGGCAATTAAACTCAAGTTTCAAAAATAAATAAATAAGACCAGGTGCAGTGGCTCATGCCTATAATCCCAGCACTTTGGGAAGCTGAGGTGGGGGGCGGGGTGGATCACCTGAAGTCAGGAGTTCAAGACCAGCCTGGCCAACAAGGTGAAACCTCATCTCTACTAAAAATACAAAAATTAGCTAGGTGTGATGGTGGGTGCCTGTAATCCCAGCTACTTGGGAGGCTAAGACAGGAGAATCACTTGAACCCAGGAGGCGGAGGTTGCAGTGAGCCAAGATCATGCCATTGAACTCCAGCCTGGGCAACAAGAGCAAGACTCTGTCTGAATAAATGAATAAATAAATAAAAGGTGAAAGGTGATGAGTGATGGTGACAGTGATGGCAGTGAACATCATGGGACACTTTGCATGCATGAAGCACCTTGCATATATCATTACATTTACTCTGTACCACAGGAGTAGGTAGAACGATTCCATTTTTGAGATAGAGAAACTGACATTCCACAAGGCTGAGCTACCTGTTGCAGGGAGCACAGCTAAGGAGGGCAGAGCTGGAACTCTTACTTTTTCTAACAGAGTACACCTCTTAACCACTATGCCCTCCTGCTTCCCCAGATAGTTCAGAGAAATGAAGTGTTTGTTAATATTAAAATTAATTTTAGGGTGGGTGTGATAGCTCACACCTTTTATCCCAGCACTTTGGGAAGCCGAGTCGGATCACCTGAGATCAGGAGTTTGAGACCAGCCTAATCAACATGGTGAAACCCCACCTCTACTAAATACAAAAAAAATTAGCCGGGCATGGTGGCACGCACCTGTAATTCCAGCTACTTGGGAAGCTGAGACAGAAGAATCTCTTGAACCTGGAGGCGGAGGTTGCAGTGGGCTGAGATCATGCCATTGCACTCCAGCCTGGGCAACAAGAGCGAAACTCCGTCTCAAAAAATAAAATTAAATTCAAGTTAATTTTAAAATAGTATTAGTTTATACTCTTTTTCGGATATGTATAGAAAAAGTATATCTGCAGGCTGGACCTAGCTTAGAGGATTCTGACTCCCAAATGGCAGCCTTCCCACTCACAATCAGCAAACTCAATACATCTTAAGCACACTTTCCAGCTGGCCTCAAGGGTGCTCATTGTCCTGTGTCCTTAGGGGAGCAAAAGCGACATCATCCAACCAGTCAGTTGGCTAAGCTAGAAACCTGGTATCATCCAGATTTCTCCTTTTTCCTCTCTCCTCACTAAAATCACTAAATCTACCAATGAAACTTCCTAAATGTTTCTCAAATCTATCCACCCCTCTCTCCTGGCAACACTTCAGCATACTTCACACACTACCTTTCACAGCTGACGCTACTGCAACAGCCTTCTGGGTCTCCTCTCTCGTAGCTCCCCAAATTCTTTGCACTTGAAACTGTTCTGTCACAGAGATAGTGCATGTATAATTTCCTTCCTGTTTCTTTCCTTTGCTTAAACTATTTCACTAGCTGTGCATTTCCCTTGGGGTCCAGCCCCTTCTCTTCAACATGGATGGCCTTCGTGCATCCTGCTTACCTCTCTAGCAGGAGAGACAGCGGGTGAAACAAGTCAACAAATACAGTCTTTTACAAGTTGCTATAACACCTTGTAAACATGGTTGGAGGCTGTGACCACTGGGTCTCCTTTAGGTAAAGGGAAACTGGGTGAAAAACCATTCTAAAGGCCCCAACTGGGGCACAATCAAGAACATGAGAAAAGTCTATGTGGCTGGGGGGAGATGAACAGAAAGGAAAAGTGGCACCAGCTGAGGTTTGCAGTTCTAGCCCTTGGGATAGAATTTGGATTCTATCCTAAAAGAAACGGGCTGGGCACAATGGCTAATGCCTGTAATCCCAGCACTTTGGGAGGCTGAGGTGGGCGGATCACAAGGTCAGGAGTTCGGGACCAGCCTGGCCAACATGGTGAAACCCTGTCTCTACTAAAAATATAAAAAATTAGCCGGGCGTGGTGGTGGGCACCTGTAGTCCCAGCTACTTGGGAGGCCGAGGCAGGAAATCAGTTGAACCCGGGAGGTGGAGGTTGCAGTGAGCCAAGATTGTGTCATTGCACTCTAGGCTGGGGGACAGAGCAGAACTCTGTCTCGGGGGAAGGTTCGGGGAAGAAGAAATGGGACTCTGCTGTTATTTAAGCAGATATCCCTGGCTGTTCTGGGTTTAGGGGAATGGGAAAACTGAGAACAGAAGCAAGGAAGCCAGTTAGGAGGAGACTGCAGGGGTCTAACCACAAGTGGCGGCAAAGACAAGAGTGGTGGCGACGAAGGGAATGTTGCTGAAATGATCTGGGTCCATTTTAGGGGTGGAACTGGTTTGACCCCCCCGCCCCCATCCCCGATGATTTGCGTGGGGGTATTCTGGAAAGGGAGGAATAAAGGCTGACTTTTGGTTTCTGGCCGAAAGTCCCAAGAATTTCTTGAGAAGGGCTGGAAGAAGGGCGAGCTTAAAACCAAAAGATCCTTTTAGACCCGTTAATTTTGAGATGCTTGTGAAACACGCAAGTGAAATCACCAAGAGGGCAATTGGTTTGGGGTTTGGAATTAGAGGATAAGTCTGGGTTGGAAATTAAGAGATAGGGCCGGACATGATGGCTCACCCCTGTAATCCCAGCATTTAGGGAGGCCAAGGTGAGTGAATTGCTTGAGTCCAGGAGTTCGAGACCAGCCTGGGCAACACAGTGAGACCCTGTCTCTACAAAAAATACAAAAAGTAGCCGGGCATGGCAGTGCCTGTAGTTCCAGTTACTTAGAATGCTGAGGTGGGAGAATCACTTGAACCCAGGCTGTTCAGGCTGCAGTGAGCCAAGATCATACTACAGCACTCCAGAATGGGCAATGGGAGTGAGACCCTGTCTCAAAAGAAAAAAAAAAAAAGATGTTAAGAGTGGGAATTTGTCTACACAAGGATGGTGGATGTAAGCACCTCCAGGAAGCCTCCCCTAACGCCAGTCTGGTTTAGAATACCCTGTGTTTAGCACTGCACCCTGTGCTTCTCTGTGTTGAGACTGTCCCATAGCGAGTCTGTGTCCTCCATGGACAGTGAACTAGCTCCATGAGGCCAGTACCTGGTCTCTAGTCAGTGCTGTATGCTTAATCCGACCCCGTGAATGCCTTCAAAAAGAAAGTGGGCACTCAAAGACAAACTTCACCCAATTCAGCATTGTGTTTCGTGGACTTGTCTGGGGCACAAGCCCAAGAAGAACCTTGATTGGATGCTCTCCAGCAAGTGCCCAGAGTAGGTGCTTTATAAGCTGTCTCCGTGGTGTCAAGGTCACACGCTGCCCGTGAGTAGGAGGCTGTGAAGGACTCATGCTGGAAAGGCAGGCAGGGGTCCTGACTCCTAAGGAGGTCAGCCTGTGGGGCAGAATGGCAAACATATATTTAAAAAATTAAACTTTATTCTACTTTATAAAACGAGGAATTAGAAACTGAAACTCACTTGTGCCTCAAAACTTTCCTGATGTCACCCATCTTTGGAGAAGGGAGATGAGTTTTTTTTTTCTGAGATGGGATCTCACTGTCACCCAGGTTGGAGTTCAGTGGTGCAGTTGTGGCTCACTGCAGCCTCTGCCTCCCAGGCTCAGGTGGTCCTCCCACCTCAGCCTCCTGAGTAGCTGGGACCACAGGTGCACACCACTATGCCCAGCTAATTTTTGTATTTTTTGTAGAGGTGGGGTTTCGCCATGTTGTTCAGACTGGTCTTGCACTCCTGAGCTCAAGCGATCCACCTGCCTCGGCCTCCCAAAATGCTAGGATTACAGGTGTGAGCCACCACGCCTGGCCCAAGTTCTCTTTTTTAAAAGTATTTTTTATATTGAATAGAGACAGGGTCTCATTATGTTGCTCAGGTTGGTCTTGAACTCCTGGTCTTAAGCAATTCTTCTAGCTAAGCCTCCCAAAGTGCTGTGATTAGAGGTGTGAACCATGATGCATGGCCGAGTTCTCTTTAAGTTGGAACATTTCTTAGCTATCAGCCTATTACCCAGTTGTCATTCTCAACCAGTTTGGCTGACAGGTTTTCTCTGACATTTTTATTAAAAAGTAGTGGCCTGAAAATCCAGCGAGTAAAATTCTAGTGTTGGCTCTGTCAACAAGCTGTGCAGTCTTGGCAGGTCAAGCTCTAGGCTCCCCTGTAAAATGAAAGGCATGAACTCAGGTTTCTTCTAGTTCTGAAATTCTGTCATTCTAGTACAATAGTCCCCCTTGTTTATGGGGGATATGTCCTGAAATACCCAGTGGATGCCTGAGACAGTGCATAGAAATGAACCCTATATATACACTATGTTGCTTCCCTATATCTATATTCCTATGATAAAGTTTAATTTCTAAATTAAGTACAGTATCAGATTAACAACAAAAACTAATAATAAAATAGAACAATTACAACAATATGCAAGCCTCACTACTCTTGTACATTGGGGCCATTATAAAATAAAATAAGGGTTACTTTAACAGAAGCACTGTGATACTGTGATGGCCCACCTGATAACCTGGGGGCTACTAAGTGGCTCACAGGCAGGGGGTGTAGACAGTGTGAATATGCTGGACAAGCAGAGGATTCTCGTTCCAGGTGGGATGAAGTGGGACAGCACAAGATCATATGGCCCTACTCACAATGATGTGCAATTTAAAACTTACCAATTGCTCATTTCTGGGATTTTCCATTTAATATTTTTTGGGCAGCAATTGATTGCTGAAAGCAAAACCTGAGATGAGGGATGACTGTAATTGATTCATTACATGGCTTCTTCTCACCACACAGTATAGCGCAGTCAATATTTGCTGGGTTTCGTGTTCGCTTGTTTTTTAGATGGAGTCTTGTTCTTGTCACCCAGACTGGAGTATAATGGTGCAATCTTGGCTCATTGCAACTTCTACCTCCTGGGCTCAAGAGATTCTCCTGCCTTAGCCTCCCAAGTAGCTGGGATACAGGCACCCACCACCATGCTCCACTAATTTTTATATTTTAGTAGGGACAAGGTTTCACCATGTTGGTCAGGCTGGTCTCGAACTCCTGACCTCAGGTGATCCACCAGCCTTGGCCTCCCAAAGTGCTGGGATTACAGGCGTGAGCCACCACGCCCGGCCTGTTTGCTTAATTTCTCCTTGCTACTCGCCCCACCTGGCCATATAGGATGTTTTTCTTTTCATTTTAGAAGAAACTGTTTTTCTTACATGGTGTATTGGTAATCTACAGCTGCATGACATATTACCTTAAAATTTAGCAGTTTAAAATAAAAAACATGACCCGGTGCAGGAGCCTGTAATCCCAACACTTTGGGAGGCTGAGGCGGGAACATTACTTGAGGCTAGGAGTTCAAGACCAGCCTGGGCAACAGAGCAAGACCCTGTCCCTAAAAAATAAATTTAAAAAATGAAAAATAAAAATATGAATGATCTCTCAAGATTTCTGAGAGCGAAGAATCCTGGAGGAGCTTAACTAGCTTTCTCTGGCTCAGGACATGTGAAGCTATTGGCTGAGGTTATAGTATTTGGAAAACTTGACTGGGGCTGGAGGTTTCCCTTCTAAGCACAGGCTGCTGGCAGAAGGCTTTAGCTTCTTACCAAGTGAGTCTCTCAATAGGGCTACTCATGACACAGTTTCCCCCAGAGAGAAAGAGAGACAGAGAACAAGGAGATATGCCACCATCTCATAAAAACCTAATCACAAGAGTGACAATCCATCACTTCTGTCAAATTCTATTCTCTATAAGAAACTTACTAAGCCCAGGACACATTCAAGAGGAAATGAAATAGCTCCACATCTCGAAGGGAGGAGTTTCGAGGAATTTGTGAATCTGTCTTTAAAACCATCACAGTTGACTAAATAGATGGGAAGCGGTGTAATTTATAAAAAACTCTTCATGAAGTAAAAAATGACATTTCATTCTCTTAGGAAAAAAAAAGAATGAATCTAACAATGAATAATTTGGGGCTTTAATTGCTAATTTACTTTTGTTAACATGTAATGTGCAGTAAAATGGTTAATCGCTACTCTTATCAATATCTGTTCTTTCAGGAAGGTTTGCCGAAAGGTGGAAATACACTACTAGCCATGAGGCTTTTGTTTGCTCTGGGATTAGTAAGGTAAAGGGAACAAAAGGCCAGTTGTAGAATCTGTGTAATATTATATGTTATCCTAATATATCATTAGATAAAGGCTCTGCTAGATCTTTTTAAAAGATGCCAAAGTCCCTTGTTTAACTTTGCTTTTAAACCCTATTATACAATGTCATGAATTTATTTTGACATTGTATAATATATTAAAATATATATATATATATATTTTTTTTTTTTTTTTGAGATAGAGTCTCGCTCTGTCACCCAGGCTGGAGTGCAGTGGTGCGATCTTGGCTTACTGCAACTTCAGCCTCCAGAGTAGCTGGGATTATAGGCATGTGCCACCATGCCCAGCTAATTTTTTATTTTTTAATTTTTTTAAATTTTTTTATTTTTATAAGACGGGGTTTCACTGTGATGGCCAGGCTGGTCTTGAACTCCTGATCTCAGGTGATCCACCCACCTCGGCCTCCCAAAGTGATAGGATTACAGGCGTGAGCCACTGCGCCCGGCCGTATTTTTGTATTTTTAGTAGCGATGGGGTTTCACCATGTTGGTCAGGCTGGTCTCGAACTCCTGACCTTGTGATCAGCACGCCTCGGCCTCCCAAAGTGCTGGAATTACAGGCGTGAGCCACTGTGCCCAGCCAACTTATTATATTTTTTATCAAGGCAACAAAAGATGTACAAGATCTTCATTTAGACACTATAAACCTCAAATGCTGCTAATTTTCTGATTTCCTCTGTACAGAAATTACTGTTTTCGTTTCTCAGGCCAGGCATGAGTCAGTACTTCCAGCTTTTTAAGACCCAGCCTGAGCTTTCTCTTCATAATATAAAGAAGTGCCAAATTACAGAATATTGTCCTGTATATATATTTTTGTTGTTTAAAAAATGATGCGTGCCAGGCGCGGTGGCTCATGCCTGTAATCCCAGCACTTTGGGAGGCCAAGGCAGGTAGATCGACTGAGGTCAGGAGTTCGAGACCGGCTTGACCAACATGGAGAAACCCCGTCTCTACTAAAAGTAAATACAAAAAAATTAGCCGGGTGTGGTGGTACATGCCTGTAATCCCAGCTAGTCGGGAGGCTGAGGCAGGAGAATCGCTTGAACATGGGAGGAGGAGGTTGCAGTGAGCCGAGATCGCACCACTGCACTCCAGCCCGGGCGATAAGAGTGAAATTTCGTCACAAAAAAAAAAAAAAAAAAAAAAAAAAAATGATGCTCTGTGAGGGCAGAAAAAAAAAAAAATTCCAGACCCATATCTGCTTTTGCACTGAGAGTCCATGGGCCTCTTTCTATTAGGTGGTCATTTATTCCTGGCCAAAATCCCTGCTGAGGTGGAACCCAGTGCCTCCGAAGGCAGCCAGTTCCTTTTTTTTTTTTTTTTTAAAGATGGGGTTTCACCATATTGGTCAGGCTGGTCTCGAGTTCCTGACCTTCGGTGATCCGCCCACCTCAGCCTCACGCCTGTGAGCCACCGCGCCCAGCTAGCCAGTTCCATTTTTGGGCTCCAATTATTGTTTCTTTGTTTGCTTGTTTTAGAGACAGGGTCTTGCTCTGTCATCCAGGGCAGAGTTCAGTGGCGCAATCGTAACTTGTTGCAGCCTTGAACTCTAGGCTCAAGCACTCTTCCTGCCTCACACTTGAAAGGCACGCACCGTCATGCCTCGCTAACAGACCAAGGTCTGCCGCTGGACTGGCATGTACTGGTCCAACCTCAATCCTAGCTAATTTTAAATTGTTTTGTAGAAACAGGGTTTTGTCATATTGCCCAGGCTGGTCTGGAACACCAGGGCTCAAGGGGTCCTCCTGCCATGGCTTCCCAAATTGCTTGGGTTATAGGCGTGAGCTACTGTGCCTAGCCCCATTATTGTTTCATACAGCAAATTCGTCTTTAAGTAATCTTATTCTCTACCTCCCTGTTCCTTTAATCGGCTGGTTCTAGCAGCCCTCTGCAGCCATCCTGCATAGTCTCATTCCTTTCCTCTGAGACTTCAGGGGCTTCAGGGATTTTTCTCTCTTCCTTGTTGAACAGTTTTTGTTCTTCCAGCATTCCTGGTATGTTAGGTTTTTCTAGATCCTCCCAACCCAGCCCCCTGAATTCTTTAGGCCACCAGTTTTTCAACAGTTATCTTTTGGGAATCCCATTCCCAGCTAAGAATTTGGTCAGACAGACGGAAGTCTCCCCTTGGACTGGCATGTACTGGGGGTCCAGCCTCATTGAGTGACAGTGTCCTTCTGTATAAAATCGAGGCACTAACAGGACACGACCCGAGACTACTTGTGTGGATTTAGTGGGATCATGTGAAGTGTTTAGGCCATAACCTGACATATTAAATATTTAGTAAATGTTAGCCACGTATGTAATTGAAACATAGAATCCCACTTTTATCAGCACAGGGCAAGAAAGAACTGCCACCTCCCTAATCCTGATCAGTAGAATATTTTTAATGAAACTTAAATCCCTATTAGCTTTCTCAGCACCCTCATCATACATGGCTGACTCATACTGAAATAATCAGAACTCCTAGGGCTGTTTTACATATGCTTCTAGTTACCACATATTCTCATCTGTACTTGTGCAGTTTGTGTTTGTGAGTTTGTTTTGCTGTTGTTATTGTTATGGTGGGTTTTTTTTTCTTCTTTCTGTTTTGAGAAAGGGTCTTGCTGTGTTGCACAGGCTGGTCTTGAACTCCTGGGCTCAAGCAATCCTCAGCCTCCCAAAGTGCTGGGATTACAGGCGTGAGCCACCATGTACAGCTGCAGTGGGTTTTTATTAATAATTTATCCTTATTCGATTTTTTTTTTTGAGATGGAGTCTTCTTTTGTTGCTCAGGCTGGAGTGCAGAGGCTACTCACAGATATAATCGTAACACACTACAGCCTTGAACTCCTGGGCTCAAGTCATCCTCCTGCCTTAGCCTCCTGAGTAGCTGGGACTATAGGTGCTCACCACCATGCCTGGATTATCCTTGTTTTATTCTAACAGATTAAGTGTAGCCTACAAAGATTGTTTTGGATTCTATGTGTTCATTATTCTTCTCAGCTGTGTGGAACTATTGGAAGGCCCAGTTGCTATTTGCATCTCTGCCTCTTAGACTTTGCAAGACGTAGCATATTCTTTGCCAAAAAGAACAGCCTCCCCTTCCTCATCGTTCCATGTGCGGCTGGCCTGGGAGCAGCTGCACGTTCCTAGTGAGCTGCAGGCTTGCCATGCTGCTCTAGGCTTCAGTGAATCCTCGGGTTATTCCTCTTCCTTGTGAATATCAAACAGCAGCTGACCTGTATCCTATGGTGGGCCACTCTTCATGTGTGGTTTGCCCAGTAA
This sequence comes from Cheracebus regulus, assembly GCA_963574635.1. Lineage (NCBI taxonomy): Eukaryota > Metazoa > Chordata > Mammalia > Primates > Pitheciidae > Cheracebus > Cheracebus regulus. The sequence goes on from CAUYQU010068906.1 coordinate 28,061, forward strand.
AACTGTGAGTTATGTTAATGTCAATGAATTATCATGCTCCAGGTTGCAATACTGGCTGCCAGGTTCTGTGCATTAGCTCACAGGAGAAGGTGATGGAATTGCTCAAAAGGATATCTAGGACATTTACCCTCAGCCCACCTAGACCACAGCGTTACACTCCATTACACTCAGACTTTGAAAACACACGCTCACTTTCTCCATGTTGGAAAGACAAAAATGCTTAAAGGTTTAAATTTCTATCTAGGCCGGGCGTGGTGGCTCACACCTGTAATCCCAGCACTTTGGCAGGCCAAAGCAGGTGGATACATGAGGTAAGGAGTTCGAGACCAGCCTGGCCAACATGGTGAAACCCTGTCTCTACTAAAAATACAAAAATTAGCTGGGTGTGGTGGTGAACACCTGTGATGGAGGCTGAGGCAACAGAATCGCTTGAACCTGGGAGGCGGAGGTTGCAGTGAGCCAAGTTTGCACCATTACACTTTAGCCTGGGCAACAAGAGCGAAACTCCATCTCAAAAAAAAAAAAAAGAAAATTTATCTTACTGTGTTATCTTAGACAAATGAATGAGCTTTTCCGGCAAGAATGAAATGAGGGAGTTGCACTGAGATCACCCTCAGTTGCCCATGAAGCAGAATTCCATAGTTTATTACAGTTCTCTGTTTTCACTGAAAAGTAGTCTTGTGTCAGGAGCTCCTTAGATGGTATGGGTTCATAGTTTAAGTATGTTCCACAGTCCACAGCACTGGACCAAGGATGCAAAGGACCTCCTAATGATCATGATTTCAAATACGAGCCTGCAGCGAAAATTATCTTGGACATCTCGATGCCTTCAATTTTTCTGGGGGTAAAATTACCTTATCTAAAAGTTATCTGCATAGGGAAAATGATTTTTTTTTTTTTTTTTTGAGATGGAGTCTTGCTCTGTCACTCAGGCTGGAGTGCAGTGGTGTGATCTTACCTCACTGCAACCTCTGCCCACTGGATTCAAGCAATTATCTGCCTCAGCCTCCCGAGTAGCTGGGAGTACAGGCACCTGCCACCACGCCCAGCTAATTTTTGTATTTTTAGTAGAGACAGGGTTTCCCCATGTTGGCCAGGCTGGTCTTGAACTCCTGACCTAGTGATCCACCCGCCACGGCCTCCCAAAGTGCTGGGATTACAGGCACAACCCACTGTGCCCGGCAGTGGGAAAATGATTTCTAAAATGATGTGCAATCTGAATTCCAGATGTAGATACATTTTTATTGGAATTCCTGACCCTTAGGTACCTTATATTAAATATCTTTCACATAAAGTGGCTCCTCTTCCTGAATTTTCTTTAGAAGTGGACAGCACCACCCGAGAATCAAGAGAATCAAACCAAATGTCTTCCCTCTGTGTTCCTGGGCTCCAGCCCCCTCGTCCATCCTGCTTACCATTTGGTCAACAGACGCTATTGATACAAGTTACCGTGTATCAGTCAAAACTGCCCCCTTTCTGCTTCCCCTGATACTACCTGGGTCCAGGGCTTTCCTTGTAACCATCTCTGCTTCCTCTCAGTCCTCCTGTCCCTGGTCTACAGTGGGGCCAGTGTAGTCATTCCAGAATATGATCTGGTCATGAGGCTTCCCTGACCCTTCAGAGCTCTCTCTATGGTTCACAAAATCCAAGTAAAAGGCTAACAAAATCTAGTAAAAAACAAAAGGCTGGAATATGAATCAGCAGTTAATTGATAACCTGTAGCTGCAGGTCCTGTTCTTCTTCCACAGTGTCCCCAGGGCTTCAGTCCCTTTCCTTTATGTTTCTGCCTGGCTGACTTCACTATCCTTTGAGACTCAGCCCAAGCGTTGCCTCCCTTGAAGAAAGGAAACAATCAGGGGTCCTTCCCACGATGTTTCACATGGTGGATTTAGGTGCCTGTTTGCCCACACGCCCCCTCACTGGACTGTAAGGTTCCTCAGTAGAGGAACAGTATCTTTGATGACAGGGCAGTAGTAGGAGTTCCGTGAGAGCAGAATACATAAGCACAATTTTGCTGCCTATACTTTTTTTCTATTGTACAATTTTATTGATATCTCCTTTCTGGTTTAAACTATGGAGATAAAATAAATAAACTAAAGATGATCTGGACAGGAAAAGTTTATCTAAAAGGAATTTTGTCCAAAGCAGTGGGGATCCCAAATAAAACTTTCATCTTCCTGAAATTACTCAGAAAATACTGTATGCAGGGTGAAAGTTTTCTTAAAATGTCCTCATTAGTTAGTTTTCTCAGCAAATATTTACTGAGGGCCTACTGTTTGCTAAGCCCTGAAATAAGCACTGGGTGACAGCATGAAGGGTTGAGGCCAAGTCTTTGTCCTTGAAGAATTTAGAATCTAGTGAGAAATTCAATACTGAATGTTAAAAAACAAAAAGGCTAGAATATGAATCAGCAGTTAATTGATAAAGGCTGAGTGCTGATGCAGAAAATAACAGTAGAGCCAGATGCGGTGGCTCACGCCTATAATCCCAGCACTTTGGGAGGCTGAGGTGGGCAGATCATGAGGTCAGGAGTTCGAGACCAGCCTGGCCAATATGATGAAACCCTGTCTCTAATAAAAAAAAAAAAAAAAAGATACAAAAAATTAGCCAGGTGTGGGGGCACATGCCTGTAGTCTCAGCTACTTGGGAGGCTGAGGCAGGAGAATAGCTTAAACCTAGGAATTGGAAGTTGCAGTGAGCTGAGATTGCGCCACTGCACTCCAGCCTGGACAACAGAGGGAGACGCCATCTCCAAAAAGAAAAAAAAAAAAAAAAAAAAAAGAAAATCACAGTAGAGCCTGTGTAGTTGGGGTGGTCTGAGGTGGTGTATTAGTCTGTTCTCATACTGCTATAAAGACATACCTGAGACTGGGTCACTTATATCGAAAAAAAGAGAGGTTTAATTAACTCACAGTTCTGCATGGCTGGGGAGGCCTCAGGAAACTTACAATCATGGCAGAAGGTGGAGGGGAAGCAAGGCCCGTCTTACATGGTGGGAAGAGAAAGAGTATGAGGGAGAAAGTGCCACACTTTAAAACCATCAGATCTTATCAGAGGTAACTCACTATCAAGAGAACAGCAAGGGGGAAGTCCACCCCATGACTCAGTCACCTTCCACCAGGCCCCTCCTCCGACACGTGGGGATTACAATTCAAGATGAGATTTGTGAGGGGACACACGGCCAAGCCATATCAGATGGCCTCACAGACAACGTGACATAAGTGGAGTCATAGGGTGTGCAAAGAAACCTAGCCACGTGAAGATCATTCCGGGCAGAGCAAGGGGGATGCACAAGGTCCCCAGGTGCAAAAAAACCTTGGAGAAATAGTAATAGAAAGAACACCCTCTATAACTCAATCAAGACAGTTACAGGTGGGCAAAAAAGAAGAAAAAAAGAGAGAAAAATTAAAAAGAAAAAAAGAACGCCCTTGTGATTGCCACCTGGAAAGAGTGGGAGGGGGCATAGGAGGAGAGGCTGGAATGGCGAGCAGAGGCTGACCCCCTTGTATAGGAAGTTAGGATTTGATTCAAAACGAAATCAGAAGCTTGCTAAAAGTTTTCTTCAGGGATGGACACAATCCAGTGTGTGTGTGTGTGTGTGTGTATAAAATATATACATATATAATATACATTACCTATTAATATATACATATAATATATATGCGTATACGTGTGTGTATGTGCGTGTGTGTATATATATATTCTTTTTTTTTCTTACATGGAGTCTTTGTCACTCAGGCTGGAGTGCAGTGGAATGTTCTTGGCTCACTGTAACCTCTGCCTCCTGGGCTCAAGCGATTCTCCTGCCTTAGTCTCCTGAGTAGCTGGTATTACAAACGCCCACCAACATGCCTGGCTAATATTTGTAATTTTAGTAGAGACAGGGTTTTACTATGTTGGCCAGGCTGGTCTCGAACTCATGACCTCAGGTGATTCACATGCCTCAGCCTCCCAAAGTTCTGGGATTATAGGTGTGAGCCACTGTGCCCAGCCCAATGTATATTTTTAAAGATAAGTAAAGAGTGGAGACAAATTTTGGTATCAGAGGTAGGTGAAGAGTTCTTAGACTTGAGATCAAATCTCTAAAAGGAAAAACTGTGGCTTGGCATGGTGGCTAATGCTTGTAATCCTAGCATTTTGGGAGGCCGATGTGGGCGGATCACCTGAGGTCAGGAGTTCGAGACCAGCCTGACCAACATGGAGAAACCTCGTCTCTACTAAAAATACAAAAAATTAGCCAGGCATGGTGACGTATGCCTGTAATCCCAGATACTCGGGAGGCTGAGGCAGAAGAATTGCTTGAACCGGGGAGGTGGAGGTTTCGGTGAGCCGAGATCGTGCCATTGCACTCCAGCATGGGCAAGAAGAGTGAAACTCCTTCTCAATTTTTTTTTTTTAAAAGGAAAAATTGCTAAATTGGACTTCATTCAAATGATAATCTTTCCTTCTGCAAAAGTCCCTCTGAAGAGGATGAAAAGAAAAGCTGTAAGAGCTACGAGGCCGGGTACAGTGGCTCCTGCCTATAATCCCAGCACTTTGGGAGGCCGAGGTGGGCAGATCATGAGGTCAGGAATTTGAGATCAGCCTGGCCAGCATGTTGAAATCCTGTCTCTACTCAAAATACAAAACTTAGCCAGCTATGGTGGCACACGCCTGTAGTCCCAGCTATTCGGGAGGCTGAGGCAGGAGACTAGCTTGAACCCAGGAGGTAGAGTTTGCAGTGAGCCGAGGTCATGCCACTGCACTCCAGCCTGTGCAACAGAAGGAAAACTTCGTCTCAGAAAAAAAAAAAAAGGAAAATGAACAAAAGACATTGTGCTGAGGAAGGCATACAGATGACAAGCATACATGAAAAGATGTTCAAAATCATTAACCATCAGGGAAATGCAAATTAAATCAAAATGAGGTATCACTACACATCTATTAGGATATTTAAAGTAAAAAGTGGTGACAATACCAAGTGCTGTCAAGAAGAATGCAGAGAAACTGAATCACTCATACACTGATGAGTATTTATTATGGTATATATGTATCATAGAATACTACCTAACCATGAGAGGAATAACTATTGATAGTTTATGCAAAACCCTGAATGAATCTGGGAGGCGGACAGCCAATTCCCCAAAAGGTCTCCCTGCCTTGGCCCCACAAAGTGATAGGATTATAGGTGTGACCACCACACCCAGCCCAAAATTGAGATCCTGATTGTGATGGCATAGCATACTTTCACAAGATATTATATTGGGCGAAGCTGGGTAACATTGTACATAGGCTCTTTACTATTTCTTATAATTGCATGTAAATCTATAATTATCTCAAATTTTCAATTTTTAAATAAAAAAAACTGGTAAAAAGGGATGAGGAAATGATAATAAATTATGCCAAAAAATATATAAAAGAAATACAGCCGGGCTCAGTGGCGCGTGCCTGTAGTCCCAGCTACTCGGGAGGCTGAGGTGGGAGGACTGCTTGAGCCCAGGAGTTCTGGGCTGTAGTGCGCTGTGCCAATCGGGTGTCTGCACTAAGTTCGGCATCAATATGGTGACCTCCGGGGAGCAGAGGACCACCAAGTTGCCTAAGGGGTGAACCGGCCCAGGCCAGAAATGGAGCAGGTCAAAACTCCCGTGCTGATCAGTAGTGGGATCGCACCTGTGAATAGCCACTGCACTCCAGCCTGGGCAACATAGGGAGACCCCATCTCCTAAAAAAAAAAAAAAAAAGAAATACAAAAAAAAAAAGAATCAAAAGAAAAAATCTCTGAAGAGAATGGATGAGAGTATGGTATGATTGCTTAGTAAAAAAGAAAAAAATAACAAAACATTAAAAAAAAAAGAAAGAGAATGGATGGGAGTTGAGCTCCAGGGAAGTTAGACTGAAAGGAGGGAGACCAGTGAGGAGGGGGCTGCCATGGAGATACCAAATGATGACTGAGACCACGGGGGCTGTGGGGAGAATCACGAGGGGGAGGAAGAGAACTGGGGTTGATGCGAGCTCTAGAGTCTAGACCTTCAACACTTGAAAAGAATTTTGCCAGAGAGCTTCCCAAAAGCCCAAATTTGCAAGAACCATGATAACATAATAAAAATATCATTATCAATGACATATAATGAAAAGTTCATCAATATTCCCCTTCCTTTAGTCACAGTGATACAAAAACAAGAACAAAGTACAAGTGGATTCTGGGCTCTGGAGAGTCTTGTGGGGTCTCACCTTCACTGCTTTCCCTCTCTGCTCCTACTTCTTGTAAATGGTATCTGGTAGCAGGCCTCACTGCTGACCCCACACTCAGCAATCCAGTAATACACAACCCCACAGCAACAGCCTGGACCCTTTCCTTCATTGTTACTTTGAATAGCAAGGGGGATAAGGAAGATGGCTGAGTGGATTTGCTTCCCACTTCCCCAGGATCCCTGGAAATGCACACCACACCCTCTTCACATCCATGTGTCTCTTTCCCACCCATGCCTGCAGTGTTTTTCTCTGGGTGAGATCAAATGACTTCTCCCTAAAAACGCCTTCAGAATCACAAACAATGATTTAAGAACTAAACAAAGTCCTAGCCCAAAAGATAGAAGACAATTCAAAGAAAGCAAGGAATAATTCTAAAGCAAATATGAAAAGTAAATAATTGATGGTAACATACAGAAGATACATCTACCTACGTTTATTATACTAAAATCACTAAGAATGGGCTAGGCTTGGTGGCTTATGCCTGTAAGCCCAGCATTCTGGGAGGCTGAGGTGGACAAATTGCTTGAGTCCAGGAGTTCAAGACTAGTTCAGGCTAGGGCAACATGATGAAACCTTGTCTCTACCAAAAAAAAACAAAATTAGCTGGGTGTGGTGGCACTCGTCTATGGCCCCAGCTATTTGGGAGGCAGAGGTGGGAGGATTGCTTGAACCTGGAGGCAGAGGTTGTAGTGAGCCATAACCACACCACTGCACTCCAGTGTGGACATAGAGTGAAACCCTGACCCCTCCTCCAAAAAAATCACTAAGAATGAAGAGAACCAGGCCGTGTAGCTGTAAAGTATTATAGATTGTTACTGTTTTTGTGTCACTAGTTCACAGTGACTTGAATTTCCAGGGAAGTACTAGCCATCTGGCTCTTTGTAACTGACACTGTGGCTTTCCAGTAGCAGGCCAGAGGAGGGAGATGAGGAGGCCCAGAAGTGTCCTGGTGAAATGCAGAAGACGGTTCAACTCCTGAGGGTTCAAGTGGCCCCTTCCCAGTTATCTCTCCCGCATTCCCTAGAGATCCGGCACAGAAGACACCAGTTACAGGATAACCGAGTCCTCATGAAGTCAGGAGACAAGTTTCACTGGTATCCCACAGTCAACCTCAAATGGCTGACAGCTAACTTACAGTTTTGGGAAATTTGCAACTAAAATGAAAGTTCAGAAATGAGTCAAGTATCCAGATTCAGAGTGGGATGAAAAATCACATTTGGGATGGTGTGGGAGGTGATGGAACTACCAGGAATGAGAATCCTGGGGGAGAATGACTAGAACTAAAAATGAAAATAAAAATAAAACACAAAATCATACTGGGCACCTGAAAAACGCAAGATAAAGTTCTAAAAAAAAAAGAGGCCCACTATTTGTTTCACGATAACTCACCATTTTGTCTACTTCGCTACCTCTTGAAAATGTACTTTAAAAAGATTACTTTATAACATATATGTGGATGAAACCTTTTCACTGTTTAGGTACCTTACTGAGGGCTGCCTCCACTTCCTTTCCTCTTCTTCTTTGGTCTCTTTGGTCACATAAAACAAAATAATTTAGCCCATATTCGCAGGTTCCACCAACTGCAGAGGGAAAATACAGTATTTGGTCAGGAACGGTGGATCACCCCTGTAAACTCAGCACATTGGGAGGCTGGAGCAGCACATTGGGAGGCTGCTTGAGTCTAGGGGTTTGGGACCAGCCTGGGCAACAGTGAGAACCCATCTCCCAAAAAAAAATAACAAAAAGAAAAAGAAGGCTGGATGCAGCAGCACAGTGAGATCCCATCTCTCTCTTTTTTAAATTGTTAGTAAAATTCGAAAGATTTATTCGTTATGAAGAGAAACCAAAGCATAGAGACCCCATCTCTGTTTTTTTTCTTTTTGAACTTCCAGAACAAAATTCCATAGACAGATCCCATCTCTTTTTTTGTTGTTTGTTTTTTTGTTTTTGTTTTTAATTTATTAATTTATTTTTTTTTTGAAAAAAAGAAAAAGAGAGAAAAGAAGAAAGAGCAAAGGAGAGAAAAAAAAAAGAATGAAAGAGAAAGAGGAAGAGAGAGAGGGAGAGAGAACGGGATTCTTGTTTTATTGCCCAGGCTAGAATGCAGTCTAAAAATGGATATTAAAAACCTCTTTTATGCCAATAATTGTGCTTAACAATGGAGACAGGAAGGAATAAGGGATGAAAATAACAAACAAGCAGCCAATCAATTATTTAAACCTGTGAAATGCTATGCAATTGCTGAGGAGTGATTTACTTCCAATTATGTGGTCACTTTAAAAATAGGTGTAATGTGATACTGAGAAAAATGTATGTTTTGTGGATTTGGGGTGGAGAGTTCTGTAAATATTTGTTAA
>CAUYQU010068907.1:0-36507 GCA_963574635.1 Cheracebus regulus
AGTGAATTAAGACTTTTAGGCTGGGCATGGTGGCTCATGTCTGAACCAGTACACTGGGAGGCTAAGGCACATGGATCACTTGAATCCAAGAGTTCAAGACCAGCCTGGGCAACATGCTGAGATCCCATCTCTACAAAAAAAATTAAAAATTAGCCAGGCGTGGTGACAAATTCCTGTAGTCACTGCAACTCGGGATACTAAGGTGGGAGGATTGCTTGAGCTCAGGTGTTCAAGACCAGCCTAGGAAACATGGCAAAATCCCATCTACAAAATGTTTTTTTAAAAATTATCTGGACATGGTGGTGTGCACCTGTGGTCGCAGCTACTTGGGAGGCTGAGGTGGAGGATCACTTGAGCCCAGGAGGCTGAGGATGCAGTGAGCTACAATCATGTCACTGCACTCCAGCCTGGATGACAGAGTGAAACTCATCTCAACAACAACAACAACAACAACAAACCAAGAAAACTTTTAAAAATGTGCATATTTGGCTGGGTGCAGTGGCTCATGCCTCTAATCCTGGCAATTTGGGAGGCCAAGACAGGAGGACCACTTGAAACCAGGAATTTGAGACTAGGCAACACAGCAGGACGCTGTCTCTACAGAAAAAAAAAAGCAATATCCAACCTCATTAGAAGTATGATAGGTGAGCGAGAAATAAAATTCCCTTCCCGTTGGGCAGTGTGAGGAAACAAGAATGCACACTGCTTGAATGATAAGTTGGTAAAACCATTTTGGATAGCAATCTTCTTGATCAAAGTTAAGAATATACACCCACAGCCCAGCAATACTACTTCTAAGCAGATATACTCACGAGAAGCTTTGCTCAAGGATGCTGCTATATATTTATAATACTGAAGAGGTGCCTATCACTGAGGAGTAAGTTAGGATATTCATTTAATGAAATACTACAGAATACTTAAAATGAAATAACTAGATCTACCTGTGTCAACACATAACGGTTGCATAATTAAAAACAAAAGATTTTAGGGCCGGGCACAGTGGCTCACGCCCATAATCCCAGCACTTTTGGAGGCTGAGGTGAACAGATCACTTGAGGGCAGGACTTCAAGACCAGCCTGGCCAACATGGTGAAATCCTGTCTCTACTAAAAATACAAAAAAACTAGCTGGGCGTGGTAGTGCATGCTTGTAATCCTAGCTACTCGGGAGGTGAAGGCTGAGGCCTGAGAACTGCTTGAACCTGGGAGGTGGAGGGGCTGAGACTGTGCCACTGCACTCCAGCCTGAGCAACAGAGCGAGACTGTCTCAAAAGAAAAAAAAAATGCGTTAACTGAGAAAAGTAAGAATGGTGAGGATATGCAGGCTCCTGTTAAGGGATGCCACAGGGATCAAAGGCAAAGGCCTGAAGCCAGTGTTCATCCAGAAGAAAGTCAAGTGATAGGTATCAAAATATACCTGGTCTCTGGGTCATAAGACTAGGAGGCTGGTTCCTCCTGAGTGAAATAAATATCAATTTTAAAAACTCACAGAAAGGGAGGCCTCCTAAGGGCCTTAAATCCATGTCGGACAAAGTGCCCACTTAGAGGTGAACTCCCCCTTAGCACTCACACAGGACCCTTTGAGCAGTGAGATGTGGGCACAGCAGAGCCACCCAGAAGCCAGGCTCTTCAGTGAGGGCCAGTGGAATTATCAGCAAAGTACTCAATTACGCCTCTGTGTATCTGTCTTATCGATGTTCCATGAAGCATGCAGGGTCCTCCCAGACCACTAACTAATTTCTGTCTCAGGGGTCACATTTGAGTAGTCAGAGTCTCAAGCCACAGGGAGAAAGGTAGAACTGTCCACAGATCAGGCCAGAGGCTGGGCCACTTTAGGAGAGCGGGAGCCCCCACGGGCAAGGTTACCTCGCAGACGCCACACCGCCGGCGCTTAAAGGCATTCTCCTTGTCTTCTCTGTCATCCTTTTCAATTTGCTCTGAGAAGAAAGTGTCGAAGATCTGGTAGACCAGCTTGGTGGTGGTGGCTTTCGTGGGTCCCCTGTCCTTCTCCCTGGTAGAATGCCTGATGGTCTGCCGCCTCGCCTGGGCTCGCCTACAGGAGAGGTTCCAGCATCTCAGAGGAGTGGGACAGAGGATGTGGGCCATGCTCTACCCTCCTGGTCCCTGGTCTTCACTCTTGTCCCCGCCACGTCCTTACCTCTGTCCCAGTGTGACCCCAGCCAGCTTGATCAGGTCGCGCATGCAGGGCGTCAGGAAGATGGGCTGCTCGTCGCTGTCCCCAGCCTCGTCATAACTCTCTACCTGCTCCACCACAAACTGCGCGTGTCGCAGGAGGGAGTCCTCCGTGAAGCGATTCAGGTTGAGGCCGGAAGGAGGAACTGTGGTCTTGAAAGAGAGAACAGGTTTCTCTCATGCTGAAGCCAAACCGGCCTAGATCAAGCTGAAGAGCTGTGTCTGCTGGTTCTGAAGGCAAGTTTACGGTGGGAATCCTGGATGGTGAGGAACCTCGATCTCTTACCTCAATCTTATTGATCAGGTCCTCGTAGGTCGAGTCGGAATTGCTCTGCAGGAACTCCACCACGATCTTGCTGATGTAGATCTTCTCCTGCATCAGCCCAAATATGGGCGCATACTCAGGGCTGGGATCCATCAGAATGTATTCAGCAAATGCTGGGGTGAACAGAGGAGTTGTGAAAAAGGAATTGGAATCTGATGGCACCTACAGTGGCCACAGGGCAAGGAAGAGTCTACCAAACTCACTCAACAGTCTAAAAGTCATCCTGTACCCGAATGTCAGAAAAAGGCACAACACATCATAGCTGGCTCGTTCTGCAAGAGCCTGTCTTAGCCAGCCAGAGAATGAAGACTAGCTGAGTAGGCCTTCAACAAGCTCAACTCTGGTTTTTGGAATTCAGTCTGGGTTTGCATTGCAAGAATAAGACCTGCTCTTTTTTGGGGAATGAGGGGGTGGGAACAAAGTATCGCTCCATCGCCCAGGCTGGAGTGCTGTGGCATGATCTCGGCTCACTGCAACCTCCATCTCCTGGGTTCATGTGATTCTCCTGCCTTAACCTCCCAAGCAGCTGGGATTACAGGTGTGCACCATCACACCTAGCTAATTTTTGTATTTTTAGTAGAGACAGGGTTTCATCACATTGGCCAGGCTGGTCTTGAACTCCTGGCCTCAAATGATCTGCCCGCCTTGGCCTCTCAAAATGCTGGTATTACAGGTATAAGCCACCGCACCCAGCCAAGACCTGCTCTTACAACTGGAGAGTCTGTTCCAGAGCCAGTCATAACTAATACAAGAGGCCACCCCAACTGAACCCGCTAAGGTTCCCACACAGTCACATGGCATTCTACAAGCCTCCTGAGAATTCCCACCAGAGCCCAGCCAACCCCCAGGAAGGAGAACACGAAGGCCCCCTTTTAGACTCCAGGCCAGCCTATGATGGGCCACAAACTTACAGGTGCTGAAGCCAATGAGGGCCTTTTCACCTCCATCAAAGCCAGTGATCCACCATTCATTTATGGGGCCAAGATTTTTGCCATTAACACCACCTAGAGCAGAAAAAGAAAAAGTTTCCCCAAAGGAAATGGACTAAGGGCTCTGACTCACATCTCAAACCCAGGTGGGTACAGAGGCGCTCCAAGTACCCAGCTCAGCAGACATCTCATCAGCCAGGTCAGTGCTCCTCAGTCACCACGGTGACTTGGCCTACAGCTGTTCCTGGCACAAAGTCTCATGCTCTAATTTTAAAAGGCAGTAGCTCCAGCTGAATATTGCTTTGCGAGTATGTTTCCATTTATATATATGTGTATTATTATTATTATTATTATTATTTTTATTTTTGTAGAGGCGGGCTCTTGCTTTGTTGCCCAGGTTGGTCTCAAACTCCTGGTCTCAAGTGATCCTCTGGCCTTGGACCCCTGAAGTGCTAGAATTTCAGATGTGAGCTGCCATGGCTGGCTGTTTTTAAAGTGTACCCAAACATAATCCTGGACCATTCCACTTACCTTCAAGAGATGGGTCATCATCATAGATTGGTTTTGCTGAACCAGAAAAGAAGAGTTCGATATTCTTCTCGATGAGGCCAGTGTCGATGGGACACAGGTGACCATGCTTACAGTACACGCTAGACAGCAAACAAAGCACACGCTTACCAGCTAAGCCTTGAAGGTGGGTCACGGTGCAGAGTTCAGATCAGGCACCAGGCAATGAGACAATGCAAGTCCGACACTTTTTGTTTGTTTTTGAAATGGAGTCTTGCTCTGTCCCCCAGGCTGGAGTGCAGCGGCGCGATCTTGGCTCATTGCAACCTCTCCACCTTCTAGGTGCAAGTAACTCTCCTGCCTCAGCCTTCTGAGTAGCTGGGATTACAGGCCCGTGCCACCATGCTCAGCTAATTTTTGTATTTTTAGCAGTGATGGGGTTTCACTATGTTGGCCAGGCTGGTTTCGAACTCCTGACCTCCAGTGATCCACCTGCCTTGGCCTCCCGAAGTGCTGGGATTATAGGCGTGAGCCACCACGCCCAGCCCTGACGCTCATTTTTTGGTTGCGGAACACTAGATTAAGACAGTGTTCTATCACCCAGAGTTTCTACCTTATTCTCCCACCCAAGCCATCAAGAGTACGTGTGTTTGCAAGAGCAACACCCAGAGATCAGACGTACGGTGTGGGAAATAGTGGTTTCTAGAACTTTTTGCTATGCTGCGCAACTACAACCTCTATTCAGCTGCAGGACATTTCCATCCCTCAGACGTTAATAAAGCCTCATTCCCATTAAGCAGCAGCACTCTCCAGACTCCTCCCAACATGCCCTTGGCCCCCAGCAATCACCAGTCTACTTTCTATACCTATGCATTCTCCTATTTAAGATATTTCGTATATGGTTAATTTTACATTATACGAGTTAGACCTCAATTTAAAAAAGAAAGCAGATTACAGAACAGTGTGGAAAAGGGATGTGGGAGGGAAGGACTTCTGTCTCCTTTTGGGCATAAATCTCCAACACAAGGCAGGCACCCTTGACATTTGAGAGCACGTTCCTTAGTGAAGACAAAGAGGCCAGATGTCAAACTTAAGGAAAATGATGTGTCACGAACCTGCTCATCTAGACACAAGGGCCATCCCTTCCCAGTCGAAGGTGCTGGGTTATCCTCAGAGCCCCCATGTAGGGGGTCTGTACAGGTGTCTGGACAGCACCTCTCACAATACTCACTCAGCTTAGTGCCTTGGAGACCAGAAATGCTCAAACAAAAAACGAACACCTCCAGTGGAGCTCCCCTACTGTGTGCCAGGCATGGCAGACAGAAAAGATGGCAGCCCCACCCTTAGGATGAAAGGCCTAGAAGAAGAGACAGACGGATAAAGACAGCGAGGGTCAAGGGAGGGCTGACAGAAGAGGGGGTCCTGCTCCCTACTGCACAGGTGAGCCGGAGGCTCTCTTCATATGAGAGACACATAGGGGAGAGAAGCTCTAAATCCCAGGCAGGGGCAGGACCCACCAGTTCCCAGGCCAGACCCCACCCATGACTGGCTTCTATCCGCCACTTTCAGGTCAAGTACAGCAGTACAGAGAGTCCCTAAATAACCCAGGCAGTCCAGCTCCAGTAGAGAGAAGGAATATGACTTCTGGGAAGTGTCCTCCACGCAACCATCCCACCCTCCAGGAACGAATCTATGACAGATCTCAACTCAGGGAGAAAGCTGAGAACTCAGGCCTCTCACAGCCCCAGCTCCAGGCTCGCCCAAGCCTCTGTCCTGACGAAGGTCAGAGGGAGGCCCGATAGCGTGCTTGCCAGCTCTGCCCACCACAGCACACCTCACTCGCACTAGCAAGCAGAGGTGTGTGGACTTGCTTTGGGCCAGGCCTGGGGGGCTAGTGGTTGCTGGTAAACACAACAGCATCTCTATCTGGATCAGGATCCCAAAGAAGGAGAGGGAGGGGAACCACCATCAGCCAAGCACAGAGAGCCTGTGGGTGCCTTCCAAGTGGGTGCAGGCATTGCTGCTTGAGGGTGCTTCCAACAGGGGCCTCCAAGGCACCCCCATCCCGTTCACAGTGAGGGAAAACAACACCCAGGCCTAGGAGGAGGCAGGGTCATTCCTGAGCTGAGGCATTTCCCACAAAGAACAAAGTGAAGCCCTGGAGGGTAACTGTACCCACAGGGAAAGGGGAAAAAATGGGGCAGGGGATGCCTGAGAGCCCTGGGCCTCTGCCCACTCAAGAGCTGATGTGAGCCTTGGCGAAGGTATGGGCCGGATGCTCAGGCACCTTTCCTCAGAGGACACTAAAGCCCTATGTGGGCCCCAACCCACCAGCTACCACACCAGCCTCGACATTCACCTTCCACAGCTGGCACAGGCCCCTCCGAGCCCTGGTATTCATGCCCCCTTCTACCTGGGCGGCCCCACCCCACCATCCCCTCCGCCACCTCTCTTGCAGGCCACCAAGGCCTTTACTGAAGTCGTTGCCTCTCCCGTCTTAACAGAACTTCCTCCTCCCACTCACTCTCTCTGCATGGCACCAGGCTTTTTAAATCTGTGGTGGCTGTGACTACCCGACAGGTACCACCTGTTTCTGGCTCCATGAAGGCAGGACCTGAACAGCTACATCCATAACACCTAGATCACTGGTACCTAGCACAGAGCAGGTCTTCATCTGAGTGTGTGACCTTCAAGGTGTGGGCAGAATGGAAAGGTAATATGTATAGCATAAAAATCCAAAAACCAAACCAAAGCAAAAAAGAACCAGCAAAGGTCTACTGTCCCTTCACCAGCTTTCCAGTGGCTCTCTGAGACAGTCTCACTCTGTCGCCCAGGCTGGAGTGCAGTGGCACCATCTTGGCTCACTGCAACCTCCACCTCCCAAGTTCAAGAAATTCTCCTGCCTCAGCCTCCCGAGTAACTGGGATTACAGGTGTGAACCACCACACCCAGCTACTTTTGTATTTTTAGTAAAGACAGGGATTCACTGCATTGGCCAGGCTGGTCTCTACCTCCTGACCTCAAGTGATCTGCCCGCCTCAGCATCCCGAAGTGCTGGTATAGGCGTGAGCCACTGCGCCCAGCCCTCCACGTTGGCTCTTATCCAAGAAGTGTTAGCTTAAGACATGTTGCAGGTCAGGCACTAAAAGATGTCACCAGAATCGTAAGCCCGTAGGGGCCTTTGGGGAAGTGCCTCCTCCCACAAAGCAAACATGCACATGGAAGTGCAGTTACCTGAAGCAGGTCAGTTTGTGTTGGGGAAGTGCCTCGTAACTCTCAAAGCCGGACTCGTTGGCGTCAAAGATGGACAGCTTCTCATTTGTCAACATCTGCGGCTCATCCACCTGAAGGACATGGGGCCTGTAAGCAGAGCAACAAGGGACGTGCGGTGGAAGGCTGGGAAGAGAGCTGCACGTACCGCGTCTGGTGGGTGCTGCCCATATTTGAGGTCGGGGTCGTCCAGGTACTGCCCGCACTGAATGCACTTGGGAGGGTGGGTCTGTGGGAGCAGGAATACAGATGACGGCGCTCAGAAAGCCGCTCCCAGCCACCTAGTGAGCGCCGCCACCAGCTTTATTCCCAGGCAGGCGTGTACCTTGGAGCTCACTACTGTTTTGGCACGAGCCATTTTTTTCTCTGTCCTGGGGGAAAAAGCACAAGATCGTTTAATTGTTTCAGAAAATATCAACATCGCCCCTGTGAGGTTTCTGCCTGAGGCACCTGGCACAGGGAGGCCCTGGCTGCTGTGAGGCCCAGGGACGAGGTCACAGTGGCTCTTCACAAGGCTGTCCTGCCTGACGCATCTTGGTCCCGTGTTCACCAACCCAATCCAAAATGAGTCTAAGGTTGCTCCCCAAGGTTGCTCTGGCAATTACTAAAACCTCTTCCCTTTTCTTCTAGAACCATCATTTTAACATTACCATCAGCTTTGGATAATGCCAGGAATAAATTCTTACGGTTCTTTGGGGGTCGTTTTGCGTCTCTTCTCTTCCTGCAGGGAAAACAGAGGAGTAAAGGATACAAAAGTGTTCTACGCCCAGATAGTGCTTTGGTGTTAAGAACTTTGTGTGTGTGATTATCATAAAACAGACAGATGGGGAGAGAGGCAGTGAGAGGACCAGCAGGTGTGCTCTTACTCATTCCACCACCTAAACTTGTATAATCAAAAATCTTATAGCCAGGCCTGGCATGGTGGCTCATGCCCGTAATCCCAGCACTTTGGGAGGCCAAACCACACAGATCATTTGAGGTCAGAAGTTCCAGACCAGCCTGGCCAACAGGGCAAAATCGCGTCTCTACTAAAAATATAAAGATTAGCCAGGCATGGTGGCGGGCACCTGCAATCCCAGATACTCAAGAGGCTGAGGCAGAATGGCTTGAACCCAGGAGGCGGAGGTTGCAGTGAGCCAAGATCCTGCCACTGCACTCCAGCCTGAGGGCAGAGCAAGACTCCGTTTCAAAAAAAACCAAACAAACCAAAACAACACATTAGATGGGAAGCTGAAAGGACTCTGTGGCTGGGTCAGGCGGACAGTACATTAGCTCAACATCAGTTTCACAAAGAAAGAAAACTGTGCTTCCTGTGTGATGCAGAACACACACAGCACTATTTCCAAACTTCTATTGAGCACAACATCAAAGACCGGCATGTGCTCAAGCAGCCTGCAGCAGACGGGGCTAGAGGGAGATGTGACAGGCAAAGTCCAGAACCCCAGAAACTACAGATAACCTTCCACAAGTTACAAATATATGAAGGAGTGGGAAAACTACAGATGAAACATTTAGGATACTTCTCAACCAAATCCATTTCACAAACCTTGTTTGGGTCCCGATTCAAATAAAATGTCAAAAACAAACAGGCCAGGCACAAGTGGCTCATGCCTGTAATCCCAGCACCTTGGGAGGCCAAGGCAGAAGGATCACTTAACGTCAGAAGTTCGAGACCAGCCTGGGCAATGTGGCGAAACCCCATCATGAAAAAAAAAGAAAAAGAAAAATAAAGCCTTTACCTTTTCATCCTCATCTTTTTCATCAGAAATCTGTGGATTTGCTTTTTCAGGCTCTTTTTCTTCAGGCCTCCGTTTGGCAGCTCTGCAGGTGAACAGATACACAGCAAGTAGGAGCTTAGAAACACCACATCGCCAACTAACACAGAAAATGACAAACTAATGTCTCCCCATGGGAAAGCAAGATACCCATGGGAGCCCTACAGGCACACTGCTGGCTTGTTATCCTGAGACGAGGCCTTCAGAGGCCCCAGGGTCCCCGCACATGTCTACATCACCACAGGTTTCTAGAACAGGCATTTTTTTTTTCTGAAGTTTCACTCTTATCATCCAGGCCAGAGTGCAGTGCACAATCTCGGCTCACTGTAACCTCTGGCTCCCGGCTTCAGGCGATTCTCCTGCCTCAGCTTCCTGAGTAACTACGATTACAGGTGCTTGCCACCACATCTAGCTAATTTTTGTATTTTTAGTAGAGACAGGATTTCACCATGTTGGCCAGGCTGGTCTCAAACTCCCAACTCAGGTGATTCACGCCTCAGCCTCCCCAAGTGCTGGGATTACAGGTGTGAGCCACCATGCTCAGCCTAGCACAGGCTTTCTACTGATTTAGACAACACAAAGGCACAAGCATTTTAACCACTTACAGATCTTTGGGTTGACTTCTGTGCTTCTTCTCATCCTAAGAGGGAAAAATAGAGGGGAGGCAGAGAGATAAAGAAGGGAAAAAATTAAGTTTCTGAGCCAGTGAGACAAAATGCAAACAGCAAAATTACAGGTTATGGATTCCAGCACTGTGGAGCTGGAGGACAGGCAGGCCTAGGAAGACCTACTGGGTACACATGAGGCTTCACTTCCCCCACTTAGTTTCCTACCAGATATAAACAAGCGGGCACTAAACAACCTCCTAGACTAAGGCTTGACAAACTGTTTTTGAAAGAGCCAGAGGATAAGTATTTTCAGCTTTGCTGACCACGTGGTCTGTGTCAGGATGATCGTCTCCGCCACAGTAACACAATAGCACCCACAGGCAAAATGTAAAAGCATGGCTCTGTTCCAATAAACTTTATTTCCAGGCTGTGTGCAGTGGCGTGCACCTGTAATCCCAGCACTTTGGGAGGTTAAGGTGGGAGGATTGCTTGAGGCCAGGAGTTCGAGGCCAGCCTGGGCAACACAGTGAGACCCCCCATCTCTACAAAAAAATAATTTTTTTTTTTGAGACAGAGTTTTGCTTCTGTTGCCTAGGCTGGAGTGCAATGGCATGATCTCGGCTTACTGCAACCTCTGTCTCCTGGGTTCAAGCTATTCTCCTGCCTCAGTCTCCCAAGTAGCTGGGATTACAGGCAGACACCACCATGCCTGGCTAATTTTGTATTTTTAATAGAAATCAAGTTTCACCATCTTAGTGAATTTTGTATTTTTAATAGAAATCAAGTTTCACCATCGAGGATGGTCTCGAACTCCTGACCTTAAGTGATCTGCCTGCCTCAGCCTCCCAAGGTGCTGGGATTACAGGCATGAGCCACCATGCCTGCCCTCACAACCCTTTCTACCATGAGGCAAAAGTGCTGGCGGTGTGAGCTCAGGCCCCTGCCAGTTTCTGACAGAGGGCAGGGAGTAATGTGATTAGGCCACTTTCTCCAGTCTGAAGGGATCCCAGGCAAATACTGACAGTAAGGTGACCAATATCTGAACAGAAGAGGTGAGGGACAGTAAGGCGTCACAGTGGGAGGCTGGAGGCAATACCAAAGGTTCCCCTGCTACAGGGTGAGGACAGAGGCCCATTAGCAGCCAGGTCAGAGGTGAGGGTACTTGCCACCCACCAAGCCCGTAACTTTGGGCTCCACTCTCTAGAACACAACAGGCAGAAACCCACAGAGACCCTCTTGGGGTCTTCAGCCTCTCTTACATAGGGATGCGCCGCCCCCCACCAATGACCTAGCTCCCTTCCCTAGAGTCCATGCAGGAGAGCCTGCAGCCCACCTGGCCGTCCTGTACTTTGACAGAGGCCCAGCTGTGCTCCACATGATACTTTAGGGTTTAAATGTATGCACCTGGCTGAGCTAGATGAGGGAGGCTGGCGGTGGGAGAGCTAGACTCAGACCAACGTAGGAGGCTGATAAAAGATCGAGGTGTGGCTGACAAGTGCGCCAAAGCTGACATGTATCAAGGCTTCTCAGCAATGAGGCCTCAAGAAAGTATGCTTCACACACGTCTCAGCCCAGGTGCACATAGATCCCCTCTAGTGCAAAGGACAGAGGACAACTGAGTGTTCACTAGGCATCAGGCATAGGGATCTAGCCACAAATCCCAGCCCTCAGACAGACAAAAAGAGTCTGGAGGGCCCCACAGAGCTTGGGTGGATGGGTCTGGACTTGAACCCAGAGCCCCACCCTGCACCTCCCATCCAACCAAACAGGAGCAGAAGAATAAGGGGGAGCTCAGAAACAAAGATCCCGCTCTTACTTTCTCATCTCCATCTTCGTCCACATCAGCATGCATGCCTGCCCTGGCTTCTCTGTCCGGCTCCTCCTTCAGTTTCTGTTTGGGTGTTCTGTCACAGAAGACAACACAGGCACAGGCTGGTCAGCTCGGGCACCCTGCACCGGGACCAACAGGCTCCCAGGGCTGACAGAGGCTCCCCTCCAGGTTCAGAGGATGGGTGGCCTCTCTTCACTGCAGGAAGCCCAGAGGGCATTTACTACTACTTCAGGACTCACAGTCCTCAGGAACACCATCAACACCCCGCCTAAATGCTGGTCAGAGATGCTAGCGGTTTAATGCAAAAAACAGACAAGGGAATGCCCTGATTTCTGTGGCCTGATGGGAACCCAGCCTGCAGTAGAGGAAGACTCACGACTGGCCTGCCCAGGTTTAGCAGAGCTGGGCTGATGTGCGATCTGTCAGTCAGTGACCATAGACAGCTGACTACACGCAGGTCCAAGTTTTCACCTCTCCCTCTGCCAGGGCCCTGCTGCTCAGGTGGGGTATTCTGCCCACCTCTGATTCAGGCTTAGTCTCAACATCTGCTTCAGCTAATTGTTCTTTTTTTTTCGAGATGGAATTTCGCTTTGTCATCCAGGCTGGAGTGCAGTGGTATGATCTCAGTTCACTGCAATCTCCGCTTCCTGGGTTCAAGTGATTCTCCTGCCTCAGCCTCCCAAGTAGCTGGGACCACAGGCATGCACCACCATGCCTGGCAAATTTTTTGTATTTTTAATAGAGACCATGTTGGCCAGGCTGATCTTGAACTCCTGACCTCAAGTGATCCACTTCCCTCAGTCTCCCGAAGTGCTGGGATTATAAGTGTGAGCTATTGCACCTGGCCCAATTTTTTTTTTTACAACAGAGGTTTGAAAAAGTGCTACTTTCACTTCTGCCCTTGTGCCCTTGCACAGCCACAAGCGTGCATCCAGCCTGGCCAAGTAGTGAAGGCAGAGGTAGGTCAGCCCAGCCGCCCCAACTAAGCCAGCTCAATATCAGCCGACAGCCACCAAGCCGTAGACAGGAGAGCTTGACAAATGCACGCTGTTCTAGGCCTCTGGCCTTGGAGCCATTTGTCACACAGCATTTTCACAGCGATAGGTAATGACACAGCTGCTCACTCAATGGCCTTTCACTACCACAAAACACACAGCTGTGTGACCAACCCTAAGGAGGGCCCAGGGTCAGGAGGAGAAATAGAAGCCAATGTCACCCTGTAATCCCAGCAGTTTGGGAGGCTGAAGGGGGAGGGTCACCTGAGGTCAGGAGTTCAAGATCAGCCTGACCAATATGGCGAAACACTGTCTCTGGATTCAGGCTCAGTCTCAACACTTGCTTCAATTAATTGTTTTTTCTTTTTCTTTTGAGACAGAGTCTCATTATGTTGCCCAGGCTGGAGTATGCGGGTGTGATCTCGGCTCACTGCAATCTCCACCTCCCAGGTTCAAGTGATTCTCCTGCCTTCGTCTCCCAAGTAGCTGGGACCACAGGCATGCGCCACCATGCCCGGCTAATTTTTTCGTGTTTTATTATTTTTAAGTGTTACGTATTAATTTAATATTTTTAAATATTAATATTTTTAATATTTGTGTTCTATTTTTAATTTGTATTTTGTATTTTTGAATACAAAAATTAGCTGGGTATGGTGGTATGTGCCTGTAGTCCCAGTTACTCAGGAGGCTGAGACAGGAGAATCGCTTGAGCCCAGGAGGTAGAGGTTGCAGTGAGCCAAGATCACGCCACTGCACACCAGCCTGGGTGACAGAGCGAGATTCTTTCTCAAAATAAAATTAAAATTAAAATTAAAATTAAAAAAGCTAACTTCAGCCTTCGCTGCAGGGTAGTCTGGCCTTTCACAAGTAGAACAGGCGTATAATTAGTGCCCATTGTTCCACACCAACACTTTATTTACCAGAATACTTATGCTAGCAATTCAGTTTCACAACATAAAGCACAAGGGCAGGTTTGCTGTACTTACAGTTCTTTGGTTTGACTCCGGAGTCTCCTTTCTTCCTAAGTTAGGGGGAAAAAGACAAGTTAATTTTTTTTATTTGGTTTGGATCTATTAAAGCGCCCTATAGAAATAAAACGCCTGAACTTAGCCTAGAGTCCAGCTGGTGGGAGTAAAGACAGTCCACCGGCCAGGCACAGAGGCTCACACCTGTCCTCTCAGAACTCCGGGAGGCTCAAGTGGGAGGATCACTTGTGCCCAGGTATTCAAGACAGCGCTTTTCTTCTTCAGTGGGATAAGTAGATAGGAAATGAAACTTTTAGAAAGGAGACACTACAACACCGCTACTTAAGCATTCTTACTTCAAAATTCTTCTACCACCTGTCATCAGTAAGTGCTGATGGCCTCACAGAAAGTAACTTTATTACAGATCTCCACTTTCTATATAAAAGAATAAAGTAGGATGGCCCACTCTGGAAAGTATCTCCAATGGAGACACAACAACACATCCACTGAGACTAAATTTATTCATTCATTTATGAGACGGAGTCTCACTCTGTCACCCAGGCGGAGGGCAGTGGTGCAATCTTGGCTCACTGTAACCTCTACCTCCCAGGTTCAAGCAATTCTCCTGCCTCGGCCTCCCAAGTAGCTGAGTTTACAAGTGCACACCACCATGCCCAGCTTATTTTTTATTTTTGGTAGACATGGGGTTTCATCATGTAGGCCAGACTGGTCTTGAATTCAAGTGATCTATTCACTTCAGTCTCCCAAAGTGCTGGCATTATAGGCGTGAGCCACCACACGCAGCCTGAGGCTGCATTTAAAAAACCAGACATGGCCCAGCACTTTGGGAGGCTGAGGTGGGTGGATCACGAGGTCAAGAAATCGAGACCATCCTGGCCAACATGGTGAAACTCTGTCTCTACTCAAAATATGAAAATTAGCTGGGTGTGGTGATGGGCGCCTGTAATCCCAGTTACTCAGGCAGCTGAGTCAGGAGAATCACTTGAACCCGGGAGGCAGAAATTGCAGTGAGCCAAGATAGTACCACTGCACTCTAACCTGGTAACAGAGAAAGACTCTGTCTCAAAAACAAACGAACAGCAACAAAAAAACTAGACACATCTTGCCATAGAAGAACGAGGCAAATCAAATCCAACCCTTGTAAATTCCCCATGTGGTAGTTTGTGAAGAGATCACAAAGGTTGCTGGCATTAAGACACACATTGCCAACATTCCTACTGCAAGAAGAGATCCTGAGTGTCCCTACAGGCGAGCGATTTCAATCTTGCCCCAGGTTCCTTCTTTGGAGGGTGGTGGTTGAACTAGCCCATTAGGACTGCTTGTTCTGAAACGAATTCCAGGTATGCACCGACTGCAACTGCTGTCTAACTGAACTAGAATCAGGGCAGGAAAAGGTGATCAATGAAAGACCAACCTCGACTGGGTGCAGTGACTCACGCCTATAGTCCTAGATTCTGGGAGGCCGAGGTGGGTGAACTCCTGAACCTGAGGTCAGGAGTTTGAGATCATCCTAGCCAACATGGCGAAACCCTGTCTCTACTAAAAATACAAAAATGAGCCAGGCGTGATGGCAGGCTCCTGTAATCCCAACGACTTGGGAGGCTGAGGCAGGAGAATCGTTTGAACTTGGGAGGCAGAGGTTGCAGTTGGCCGAGATCGCACCACTGCACTCCAGGATGAGCAACAAGAGTGAAACTGTCTCAAAAAAAAAAAAAAAAATTACATTATCTTAGTTGATTCCCCAATGGACAGCTATCCTTTACCAACCTCCTGAGAAAGGCACTTGCTACCCACCCAAGTTGGTAAGTAACTTCTAGTCTTTTTTTTTTTTTTGAGACAGTCTTCCTTTGTCACCCAGGCTGGATTGCAGTAGGGCAAAAATGGCTCACTGCATCCTCAATCTCCTGAGCTCAAGTGATCTTTCTGCCTCAGCCTCCCAAGATGCTGGAACCACAGGCATGTTGCATGCTGCACGCTCCACGACACCAGGCTAATTTTTGGTATTTTTTGTAGAGACAGGGTCTCACTACATCGTCCAGGCTAGTAC
This sequence comes from Cheracebus regulus, assembly GCA_963574635.1. Taxonomy (NCBI): domain Eukaryota; kingdom Metazoa; phylum Chordata; class Mammalia; order Primates; family Pitheciidae; genus Cheracebus; species Cheracebus regulus. The sequence goes on from CAUYQU010068907.1 coordinate 15,466, forward strand.
TGAACTCCTGAGCTCAAGTGATCCACCCACCTTGGCCTCCCGAAGTGCTAAGGTTATAGGCATGAGCCACCATGCCCAGCCCTTAGGCATTAAAAAAAAAAACAAACAAAAAACAGGATCCAACATTTGTATTGCATAGAATCTTAGACGTCCAGATTTTACAAAAAAGATGGGGGACTGGGGAAAGAGCTGGTCTGACTTCACAGAGGAAAATGCAATTTTATGTCTGGATGATGCTAAAAAATTTTAGCACCTCCTACGTCTGAAAATTAGAACTTCACCAAGATCTCATCAGCCAGAGAAGCAAGTGGGTGAGGTGACAGACTGAAACTCTGTGACTAGTTGATAAAGTAGCAAAGGTTGGTCAGTATGGTGGCTCATGCCTGTAACCCCAGCACTTTGGTGGCTGAGGCAGGTGGATCATTTGAGGTCAGGAGTTTGAGACCAGCCTGGCCAACACGGTGAAACCCCGTTTATACTAAAAATACAAAAATAAACTGGGCATGGCAGTGGGCACCTGTAGTCTCAGCTACTCGGGAGGCTGGGACACGATAATCACTTGAAACTGGGAGGTGGAGGTTGCAGTGAGCTGAGATTGCACCTCTGCACTCCAGCCTGGGTGACAGAGCAGGACACTATCTCAAAAACAAACACACACACACACACACACACACAGAAAATAAAATAAATACCACAAAAAAGTAGCAAAGGTCCTCACTATCACAACCTCATAACCCACCTTCCATGTAGAGAACCACCAAAAAACAAGTTTGAAAAGTGTTTTAGCCAAAGTCAAGGCCATTTTGATCACTGACAAAAGCCATCTTGTTCCTCCACATTCCCCACACCCTGTACCTGAGTCCTGAAAAGAAATTGGGACTGTATAGAATTAAAGGAGAATTAACAAACTTGGAGGTGATAGAGCTTTACTTTTTCATCTCTTTCTTCTTCCTTTTCAGTGCATGTTCCTGGTTTTACTCTTTCAGGTTCTTCTGCAGGAAGTGGTCTAGCAACTCTGTCAAGCAAAACAACAGACCCCAAGTGTGAATGCCAAGAGCTTCCCAACAGAAGCTGTTTTTATAAAGCTCCTCTTTCCTATCCCCAAAAGCAACCTTCATTATCTCAGGAGCCCTAACAGATGCACACTCATTTAACATTCAGTAATTGATAAAATTTTTACATATGGTTCCAATGTCAGCCGTCCTCAATTCATTCCTTCCAAGGAAAGAGGAGAATTCAATTTCAATCTAAACACTAATGATCTGACCCCAAATTCAACATCCTTAATGAGAATATGGTTGCCATGGAAACTCACAATAAAGCTCTTTTAAAACTTTTTTTTTTTTTTTTTTTTTGAGACGGAGTCTTGCTCTATCGCCCAGGCTGGAGTGCAGTGGCATGATCTTGGATCACTGCAGCCTCTACCTCCTGGGTTCAAGCAGTCCTCCTCCTTCAGCCTCCCGAGTAGCTGGGATTATAGGCACCCACCACCATGCCTGCTGAGTTTTGTATTTTTAGTAGAGACAGGGTTTCTACTAAAGACTGTGTTTGTCAGGCTGGTCTTAAACTCCTGATCTCAAATGATTAGCCTGCCTCAGTCCCCTCAAAGTGCAGGGATTCCAGGTATGAGCCACAGTGCCTGGCCTTAAACTTTCTGAAACAATAATTTTGTGATCAATGTTACACAACTCATAGAAAAAGAAAGGTATAGTAACTATTCTTACCGTTCTTTGGATGTAACTCTACGCCTCTTCTCATCCTGTGTGGCGGGAAGGGAAGAAGAACAAAAAAGATAAGAATACTGGTTTGAAGGGCAGATCAACACCACGAGTGTGAATTGAAATATTAACATATTTGACATAGTTACAACAAGAGTGGAAAAGGAGGGGGCCTGAGTCTTGGGGAGAAGGCCTGAGAAACTCTTACTCTGGTATCAATGCCCCACCAACCCCACAACAAAGGCAGTTCTCAGAAGTAGGCAGCCACACTGCCCATCACTAGAGTTTGCCTAGTGATACGACATAAGAGAATCAAAGATTCTCCATCTTGTGTCAGAAATCTGTTTATCTATTTAAAGACCAGTCTGGACAACATGGAGAAACCCCAAATCTACAAAAAATAGAAAAATTAACTGAGTGCCATGCGCCTGTAGTCCCAGCTGCTCAGGAGGCTGAGTTGGGAGGATTGCTTGAGCCCAGGAGGTTGAGGCTGTAGTGAGCCATGACTGTGCCACTGCACCCCAACCTGGGTGACAGAGTGAGACCTGTCTCAAAAACAAAAAAACCCGTAATCCCCGCACTTTAGGAGGCCGAGGCAGGTGGATCACTTGATGTCAGAAATTTGAGATCAACCTGGCCAACACAGGGAAACCCCATCTCTACTAAAAATATAAAAATTCACTGGGTGTGGTGGCACATGCCTGCAGTCCCAGCTACTCAGAAGGGCTGAGAATGGAGAATAGCTTGAACCTGGGAGGCAGAGATTGCAGTGAGCCAAGATCATGCCATTGCACTCCATCCTGAGCGACAGAGTGAGACTCCACCTCAAAAAAAAAAAGCTTAAAAAAAAAAAAAAGTTGGCCAGGCACGGTGGCACATGTCTGTAATCCCAGCTACTCAGGAGACTGAGGCAGGAGAATCACTTGAGCCTGAAAAGTGGAGGTTGCAGTGAGTCATGATCATGCCCTTGCACTCCTGCCTGGGTGATAAGAGCAAAACCTGGTCTCAAAAAAAAAGTCAGAATACATATACATACATATATGTAACACATATGTATATAAGACTGCCTTCAGACTTGAGCTGTGACATCAATTCTCCCCTGAACGTCTACCTTGCACTGCGAATTTTAAATTTACCAGCTTTCACAATCTTGTGAGCCACTTCCTCAAAATAAATGTCTCCCCTCATAAATATATACTCCAACTATGTACCCACAAAAAGAAAATAAAATTATATATACATACACATTCACATGTATAAACATATCTATCTATCTGTATACACACATATACATTCGATTGGTCCCGTCTCTCCGGAGAGCTCAAACTAGACAGGGTTTTTTATTACTTGAACAGACCACATATGAGGTCACAATCATCAAATATACCAAGTTTAGCTGGAGTCAGGAAATCAAAGTGCCAGCCCTACCTTGTCTTTGTCTTCTTCCTTGATGGACTCATCCAATTTGGCTCTTTCAGACTCTTCCTGAGGTTTCCGTTTGGCAGGGCTGTCACACACAGTGAGGCCGACCATTAGCATAACAAGACCCTAGACCTCCAGAGGGCCTGGAGTGACTGACAGGCCTCCTTCTCAACGTACTCCCTTAGGGACAGTTCAGGGCATGGACGCCTTCTCTCCCAGCAAGAGCTCTCATTCACCAGGATGTTGAAAGAGGCTTCAGTTTGTTTGTTTTTTATTTTTTAAAGACACAGTTGCAGTTTTGTTGCCCAGGCTGGAGTACAAAGATGTGATCTTGGCTCACCGCAACCTCCGCCTCCCAGGTTCAAGTGATTCTCCTGCCTCAGCCTCCCGAGTAGCTGGGATTACAGAAGTGTGCCACCACGCTCAGCTAATTTTGTATTTTTAGTAGAGACAGGGTTTCTCCATGTTGGTCAGGCTGGTCTCGAACTTCTGACTCAGGTGATCCGCCTACCTCTGCCTCCCAAAGTGCTGGGTTACAGGTGTGAGCCCCCACGCCTGGCACGAGGCATCAGGTTTAACATTTCTCTGAATGATGGGCTTAGAACGCCATCTTGCAATCTTGTAAGTCCGAAGAAATCACGGGTCTCATCACTGACCAACAGCTGCTGGTGTCAGAGAAGAGGCATTACATACCTCTCTGGTGGACGGACACAGCACCATCCATAAAGTCAGCCTCAGACCAGGCACAGTTGCTCACGCCTGTATTCCCAGCACTTTGGGAGGCCAAGGCAGGCAAATCACCTCAGTTCAGGAGTTTCAGACCAGGCTGGCCAACATGGTAAAATCCTGACTCTACAGAAATTACAAACATAAGCCAGGGTGGCAGGTACTTATAAGCCCATCTACTCAGGAGGCTGAGGCAGGAGAATTGCTTGAACCCAGGAGGTGGAGGTTGCAGTGAGCCGAGATCATGCCATTGCACTCCAGCCTGGGCAACAGTGCAAGACTCTGTCACCCAAAAAAAAAAAAGTGAGCCATAAAAAATAAAAAGCTGGAATGTGATCAGGCCTGTAGTTCTAACTATTAGTTTACAGGGAACATAAGACAAAGGGACCTGTGGAACACCACAAGAATGCAATCAGCCCAATCTAGAAACTACTGGACAAATGAATGAATTCCTTCAAGTAAACAGCAAGAAGAGAAGAGAAGGAGTTAAGGAATTTACAGGAAAATAGGAGGGAAAGAATCTATAACTTTAAGAAACAAGTCAACCAAACGCTCTTTGTTTGCCACAAAAGCCTGTTCACCACAAAGGAAGAAATGTGAATACCAACTATATATTTGATATTAGGAAATTATCATATTTTTATAAGGCATCAGAACAGTATTATACTTTGTCTCGTTAAAAAGATTGTTTTGGCCAGGCATGGTGGCTCACTCCTCCCAGCACTTTGGGAGGCCAAGGTGGGCACATCACCTGAGGTCAGGATTTCAAGACCAGCGTGCTCAACATGGTGAAACCCCATCTCTACTAAAAATACAAAAATAGCCAGGTATGTTGGCAAGCGCCTGTAATCTCAGCTACTCAGGAAGCCGAGGATGGAGAATCACTTCAACCCAGGAGGTGGAGGTTGCATTGCAGTGAACCAAGATTGTGCCACTACATTCCAGCCTGGGCGACAGAGTGAGACTCAGTCTCAAAAAAAAAAAAAAAGAAGAAGAAGACTGAAGGGCACAGTGGCTCACACCTGTAATCCCAGCACTTTGCCAGGCCAAGGCAGGAGAACTGCTTGAGCTCAGGAGTTCAAGACCAGCCTGGGCAACATGATGAAACCCAGTCTCTACCAAAAATATACAAAAAATTAGCCAGTCATGGTGGCACATGCCTGTGGTCCCAGCTACACGTGAGGCTGAGGTGAGAAGGTCGCTTAAGCCATGCACTCCGGCATGGGTGACCGAGCCAGACCTTGTCTTAAAAAAAAAAAAAAGACTTAAATGTTAGCAATTATTGTAAAATATGAGCGATAAAGAAAAAGTTGTCAAAAGATATCTCATTGTCTAGAAATATACTGAAATATTTATGGACAAAGCAATCCGGGTGGGGACACACAACACAGGGACATAGATCAAACAATGGCTGTAAGTGGATAACTGTTGGCTTTAGATGATGGGTATTTCAGGGTTCATTATACAAAACTCATGATTTTGTGTACATTTGAACTTTCCTATGTGAGTAAAAACAGGTAAGGTTTTCAGAAATGCTATTGATGAATGTCTAGTGAACAGAAGTGCAAGACAAAAACCTATCAACACGGAAGACAGAATTGCCACCTGACACCCTACCAGTTCCATCCAAAAACAGCTGGCCCCTAAAAAAGCCAGCTGCCAATTTATCAGATACTGACCCCTTTGCAAAATGAGATGTGATAGTGGTCTGCCTGGTGCTTTGCCTTGTAATCCTGGGGCTAGGTGAAGGTTCAGCTGTTTAAAGAAAAAAAAGCATTAACAACAACAAAAAGAGCCACTATGAATAGAAATCCCACAGCATTGATGCAGTTAAACATTACCAAGTTATTGCAGGAAGCCAGGTTCTGAGGACTAAGCATCTTTGCGTTTTTATTCTAGTCAATAACCAGCTTGCTAATGTTGGCAGTTAGCAGCTGCCAGTTTGCTGAGCCATATCACATCAGTTATTTGAGGGGCCAAACACTAAAGAAGGCCAGGAAATAGAACCTCTCCTTACAGCACCAAAAGATGAAGTGGGCCAGGCACAGTGGCTCGTGTCTGTAATCCCAATGCTTTGAGAGGCCAAGGTGGGAAGATCATTTGAGCTCAGGTATTCAAGACCAGCCTGGGCAACATGGAAAAACCCCATCTCTACTAAATACAAAAAAATTAGCTAGGTGTAGTGGTGCACACCTGTAATCCCAACTACTCGGGAGGCTGAGGCAGGAGAATCACATGAACCTAGGAGACAGAGGTTGCAGTGAGCTGAGATCACACCACTGCACTCCAGCCTGGGCAACAGAGCAAGACTGCGTCTCAAAAAAAATAAAAATAAATAAAAATAAAGAGCTGGGTATGGTGGCTCACACCTGAAATCCCAGCACTTTGGGAGGCTGAGGCGGGTGAATCACCTTAGGTCAGGAGTTCAAGACCAAGCTGGCCAACATGGTGAAACCCCATCTCTACTAAAAATATAAAAACTAGCAGGTGTGGTAGCACTTGCCTCTAATCCCAGTTACTTAGGAGGCTAAGGATCACTTGAATCTGGGAGGCAGAGGTTGCAGTGAGCTGAGATCATGCCACTTCGCTCCAGCCTGGGCAACAGAGTGAGACTCCATCTCAAAACTAATTAAAAGGAAAATGAATCGTGCTCTTACACTTAGTCTCTCCATCAGACTTGCTCCTCCTGGGCGTGCGAGGTTTGGAAACAGGTTTAGGGGGGCTGTTGGCATCTGCCATTCTCACTCTACAGTCTTCACCTCTTACTTGGGTCCCATTTTCTAGACGTCCATTCACTTCCCGGTTGCAAGCATAAGCACCATTCTCCAAGGACAAATCTTTATTTAAAAGGGATTTGACTTTAGCCAGGTAGCCCTCCTATAGCAGGAAAGGATAATTTAAGTAGCAGTGAATGTAAACAAGTGGCAGTCAGAGAACAAGGAAACACATGCGTTTCCATCATCATCATCAGGCAAGGAGGACAACTGGGGATCGTGCTGCCTCCCTGGTCACATAAAAGTTACAGGGAGGAGACGTTTTTCTAGAGGCTGAGATGCTGGCAACCGACTCACCTCAGATAATTCTTCTTTACGTAATTTGGTTTCCAAGTCACATAACTGATTCTTTATTTCTGTTTGCAGAAATTCATGCAAGAGATTCAATTTCTCCTTCACACATTCCTAAGGGAAGAGTATAGGTTTAGCAGTCCCCACATTCCCAAGCTATTCACTAATGGACTAATACACAAATTACTGAGCTGCCTGGTCACATCACAATGACTGAATGGCAGGCAACGCTGTCTTGGCCAAAAAACTAAACAGTCACCAAACATGTTCAGGGTATTTCCATTAGGATCACTTCACTTCTGTCTCCAAAGTGGTGAAAAATGGGAAAGTTGGAGGTGAGATGGAGACTTATCATGGTTTATAAGAATATTGTGCTTTTGAACAGTGTTGGCCAGGCACAGTGGCTCATGCCTGTAATCCCAGCACTTTGGGAGCCCAAGGCAAGTGGATTGCTTTGAGCCCCAGAGTTCAAGGCAGCCTGGGTGACATGACAAAATCCCATCTTTACAAAAAATATAAAAAATTAGCTGGGCATGATGGCTTGAACCCGTAGTTACAGCTACTTGGGAGGCTGAATGGGAGGATCACTTGAGCCTGGGAGGCAAAGGTAGCACTGAGCCGAGACTGTGCTACTGCACTCCAGGCTAGGCAACAGAATGAGACCCTATCTCAAAACAACAACAACAACAAAAACACAATACAACAGTGTTACCAGGACAAGTTACAATCCAAAATAGATTGTTTAGTAACTGAGATTAGCTAAAAAAGAAAACTATTAGCAGCAAATTAGTGCCAACATTTAACAAGACTATCCCAACTATCTTTGAAACTTCATGGGGAAAAGCGCCAAATCCACTTCAAGAAAACAAACCTCTTTTTATGAGACACAAAGCATGTCAGTCACATTTGGTAATAAGAAAAACTTAAAGGTGGACATTACCTTTTCTGTTAAGCTGTCTCTTTCCAAATCTTTGAGCCTGGGGGAAAAACATAGGGGAGAAAACACAAACACTTGTTAAGCAACTTCATTTGCCTGTAAGAATATCACAGTTCTAAGAAGTTTAATCTGAGAGTTAGAAAAAAATAAGCTAGCTTTTGTCTCTCCACCAGTGTCTACAGTGTCCTACTGAAATGCCTAATGCTAAGAAGTCATCTAATCTGAACAAGGTTCCCCTTTTGGGAGTGATTTTTCTGATGGTGAGATTATACAGCATCTCTGTAACAGAATATATACATACATACACATACATACATGTCTATGTATATGTATGTGTAATACCAGCACTTGTGGGCAGATCACCTGAGGTTGGGAGTTCGAGACCAGCCTGACCAACGTGGATAAACCCCATCTCTACTAACAATACAAAATTAGCCGGGCGTGGTGGCACAGGCCTATAATCCCAGCTACTCTGGAGGCTGAGGCAGGAGAATCGCTGGAACCCAGGAGGTGGAGCTTGCAGTGAGCCAAGATCACACCATTGCACTCCATCCTGGGCAAAAAGAGCAATATTCTGTCTCAAAAAAAAAAAAATTATCTGGATTTGGTGACTTACACTTGTGGTCCTAGTTACTTGGGAGGCTGAGGAAGGAAGATCACCTGAGCCTGGGAGGTTGAGGCCAGTTAGCCATGATTGTATCACTGCACTCCAGCCTAGGCTACAGAGTGAGACTCTGACTCAAAAAGGTACCAGGAAAGAGGAGGGGCAAGTCATACAGTTGGTGCTCTTCCTGAAGGGAAATCACCTACAGCTGGTCTTTCTCCAGCTGGATTTGATGACAGCCCATGATAAGGTGTGCCACAGAGTGGCCAGTGTGAGAATCAGTAGCCCAGGGCCACAAGATACTGTGAAGAAGCCAGCTAATGATCCTAAAGGCCTGTGGTTGGTAGCAGTATTTTAATAAGGATGAAATAGGGGAGTCAAGGCATCCAGGGAAGCAAGGGGTGCCCACACACAGGGCAGACAGGTGAAGTTAGAGGAGGTGGCTGGTGCCTCCCCGAAGAACACATTCTTCAGGATGTCTCTAACTAATCATTCCTAAGTATAGAACTGCCAGGAATTTGCCTGGAAAATGGTGGTCTGATCTGATTACTGACAATTAGTGGCTTGACTCTTTTTCGGGGAAAGGGGGAAGAAATAAAAGAACAATAGCTGAGTTCGGTGGTGCACGCCTGTCATCCCAGCTACTCAGGAGGCTGAGGTGGGAGGACTGCTTGAGGCCAGGAGTTCGAGTCCAGTCTGGGGAACATAGGGTGATTATCTCTTCCGAAAAAATATAAAAGAACAAGAAGAGAAGTCACCAAGGAAAGAGAGGGGAACACAGAGGTTATTGTTCCCAGCCTGGGTGCTAACTGCAGACTGTGGGGTAAGAATAGGTCTAACCAGCTGTGTAAGTGTCTGTTGGTGGAAGGAAGGTGCCCCAGGCAGAGACCAGGCCACTGCCATCTCTGGACCTTTCCACCCAGCATCTGCACAGACAGGTGCTCAGTTATCGTTTTCCTGAAGGGCAGAAGCGGCTCCTCCAGGCTGGACTTCCTAGAGGGCCAGTGCAGGCAGCAGTGTGAGGAATGCTTTGCTGAACCAATGTCATACAACGGCTGCTCTGGGCCATGCAGGCCCTGCTTCCCCACCAGTGCTGCTCACATCTGAGCACCTGCTGAATGCCAGGCCCTGCTCCAGGAAATGAGCAAAGTGATTAGATGTAGGTGCCACTAGGCAGGGACTTTCTGACTTGCTGGGTGGTCAGGCACGGCCACTTGCTCTGTACAAGAGATACTTAGCACCCTGCAGACAGAGTGGTAATAGAGACTGCATATTAGACATTATACTTTATCACTTGGATTCAAGGCAAGACACAGTAGCTCATGCCAGCTACGGTGTAATCCCAGCACTTTGGGAGGCTGGGGCAGGAGGATCACTTGAGGTCAGGAGTTTGAGACCAGCCTGGGCTATTATTGAGAGGTCCCATCTCTACAAAAAAAAAAAAAAAAAAGTAAAAATTAGCTGGGTATGGTAGTGTGCACCTGTGGCACCAGCTACTTGGGAGGCTGAGGTGGGAGGATGACTTGAGCCTGGGAGGCTCAACTTGGGAGGCTGAGGCTGCAATGAGTTATGATTGTACCACTGCACTCCATCCTGTCCAGCCTGGGCAATAGGGCATGACCCTGTCTCAAAAGAAAAAACCATCAGGATTTCCAGGAGCACAGGGAACCTCTTCCAGGCAAGTCTTTCCACCCTTGTAGCAACTGGGGTCCAGGGAGAGCCTTAAGTCAGGAGGGCTACAGAAATAGGTACTTCCAGCCAGAGGCACACACGCTGTGGTAGCAGCGTTACACCTGACTTCTCAGTTACTCCGCTGAGAAAACTGGAAGGACTTGGCTTCTATCTCGACCAGCCAGCCAGTCCTCGATCCCGAGGTTGCCTGGGGTGTGAAGGACAAGGCTCAACTGACTACCGAGACCAAGGTGTCCTTTGCAGAATGGGTCTGCTTTCTTTCAATTCTTCCTATGAACTGGGATATTTAGCCTGGCAAAGAAAGGAACAGAGAAACCTTCAGAACCCCTAGGATGTCTCGTCCAGTGAAGACCTGATTAAACCTGCCTGGCCCCAGAGTGGCAGGTAGGATCCCAGACAGGCACCTAAGAGCCTGTGGGAGGGTCACTTTAGAGACATCCCTTCCCTGGGGAAACTGTGATGACACCGATCACATCTGCTGAAGGCAGCAGGGTTGCAGATGGCCGTGAAGGACCTAGCAGAGGACTGAGAATGCCGGCTTAGGGCCCAGCCTGAGACCCTATGATTCATTCCTAGTGCTTCACTCGGAGATTAGCCCTCCACAGAGGGAAGATAAGATATACATAAAGAGCCACGGAGGAACAAGGCAAATACAGCTCATGCCTTTAGACTGCCCAAGGGAAAGGCTCTAACAGCCTCAGGAGGAAGGAGTTGAGAGCTCTGTGTGATCTGGGCACAGGAAGCTGCTCAAGCAGGGACTCCATCTCGGGACAGCTGGCTCTGGAAACACCCAAGAAACAAACTCGAGACTGGCCACACACAGGGAGAGAAAGGCACCTCCAGAGAGGAGGCCAGTGACACTCTGAGGGAGGGCAGGAGCATCAATCACTCTCATCAATCTTGTTCCAGAGTTAACAAACCACCAAAGCAGTCAAGGGGAAATAGAACTATGATATCAGAGCCACTTTTTTTTTTTTTGAGACTCAGTTTCGCTCTTGTCATCCAGGCTGGAGTGCAGTGGTGCGATCTCGGCTCACCACTGAACCCTCTACCTCCCGGGTTCAAGCGATTCTCCTATCTCAGCCTCCAGAGTAGCTGGGACTATAGGCAACTGCCATCATAATTGTGGGGTTTTTGTATTATTAATAGAGACAGGGGCTTTGCCATGTTGGGCAGGCTGGTCTCAAACTCCTAACCTCAGGTGATCCGCCCACCTCAGCATCCCAAAGTGCTAGGATTACAGGCAAGAGCCACCTCACCTGACCCTTATCAGAGCCATGTTTTAAGAAAACTAACCCAGCAGAGGTATCTAATACAGATTGGACAGGAAGAAATTACAAAAATGTTAGATTACTCCATACCTCTATGTCAGAAATGCTGGTCTGAAATACAAGAGACCACGGCTGGGCACAGTGGCTCATGCCTGTAATCTCAACACTTGGGAAGCCAAGGCAGGAGGATCACTCGAGCCCAGGAATTCGAGACCAGCCTGGGCAACAGAGTGAGACCCTGTCTCTAAAAGAAAGAATAATTAGCTGGGTGTGGTGGAATGCACCTATAGTCCTAGCTGCTCAGGAGGCCGAAGTGGAAGCATCACTAGAGCCCAGGAATTCGAGAACAGCTTGGGCAACATAGTGAGACCCTGTCTCTACCCAAAAAAAAAAAAAAATTGTAATTAGCTGGGTATGACAGCATGCACCTGTAGTCTTAGCTGCTCAGGAAGCCAAGGCAGAAGGATCACTAGGGCCCAGGAATTTGAAACCAGCCTGGGCAACACAGTGAGACCCTGTCTCTACAAAAAATAGTAATTAGTTGGCTGTGGTAGAATGCACCTATAGTCTTGACTCCTTAGGAGGCTGAGGTGGGAGGATCACTAGAGTCCAGGAATTGAACTGACCAGACTGTCTCTACGAAAAATAGTAATTAGCTGGGTATGACGGTATGTACCTGTAGTCCTAGCTGCTCGGGAGGCTGAGGCGGAAGGATCACTAGAGCCCAGGAATTCAAGACCAGCCTGGGCAACACAGAGAGACCCTGTCTCTACAAAAAATAGTAATTAGTTGGCTGTGGTAGAATGCACCTATAGTCTTGACTCCTCAGGAGGCTGAGGCGGGAGGATCACTAGAGTCCAGGAATTAAAGACCAGCCTGGGCAACACTGCAGAGACCCTGCCTCTACAAAAAATAGTAATTAGCCAGGTGTGGTAGCACATACCTGGGGTCCCAGCTTCTCAGGAGACTGAGGCAGGAGGATCACTAGAGCATAGACAGCTATAATTGTGTCACTGCATTCCAGCCTGGGTGACAGAGCAAGACCTTGCCTCTAAAAATAAAATACAGTGGACCATGCAAGACAAGTTACAAGTCTCTGTTAACCCAGCTTCTTCAGGCTGGCTGCATGGCAGCTGGAGCAGGGCTGCCCAAGATGCCATCTGCAGCAGGCAAAAGAGTAGACCTGCCAGGTGTGGTGACTCACACCTATAATCCCAGCACTTCCAGAGGCCAAGGCAGGCAAATCACTTGAGCTCAGGAGTTCGAGATCAGTCTGGGAAACATGGCAAAACCCTGGCACTACTAAAACTACAAAAGTTAGCCAGGTGTGGTGGCTCACGCCTGTAATCCCAGTTACCCAAAAGGCTGAGGCACAAGATTAGCTTAAACCCAGGAGGCAGAAGTTGCAGTGAGCTGAGATTGCGCCACTGCACTCCAGCCTGGTTGACAGTGAGACTATTTTTTAAAAAGTGGACCCGCCAAAAACTGTCCATGCCGTAATCCCCGGAACCTGTGAGTATGTTATTTTATGTGACAAAAGCGACTTTGCAGATGTAACTAAGAATACAGCCCTTGAGATGGGGAGATTATCCTGGATTATCTGGGTGGGTACAATCTAATCACTTGAGTCCTTAAGAACACAGAACCTTCCTAGCTGCACTGACAGAGAGCGAGCAATAATGATGGATGGATCAGAGAGAGATACAACCCTTGGCTGCTGGCTTTAAAGGGAGAGGAAGGGGGCGTGGACTGAGGGATGAGATGACCTCCAGAAATGGGGAACGACCCTCAGCTTAGAGCCAGTGAGAAAACCAGAACCTGAGTCTTACAACCACCAACTTCTGCCAACACCCCAAAACAGGAAACAGATTCTCCCCTGGAGCCCCCAGAAAGGAATGCAGCCTGCAACACCTTGATTTTCATCCGGTGAGACCCACATCAGATTTCTGACCTGCATAACTGTAAGAAAATACATCGATGTCCTTTAAGCCAGTAAGTTTGAGGTAAGACCCTCCACCTGCAAAAAGGTTATGATTCGCTGAAGGCTCGTAATTTTTGAGATGGAGTTTCACTCTGATGCCCAGACTGGAGAGCAGTGGCGCAATCTTGGCTCACTGCAACCTCCACCTCCAGGTTCAAGTGATTCTTCTGCCTCAGCCTCCCAAGCAGCTGGGACTATAGGTACATGGCACCACAACTGGCTAATATTTGTATTTTAGTAAAGACCAAGTTTCACCATGTTGGCCAGGCTGGTCTCAAACTCCTGGCCTCAAGTGATCCACCCACCTCAGCATCCCAAAATGCTGGAATTATACAGACATGAGCCACTGCACCTGGCCTAGATGACTATTTTTTAAGCAAAAAAAGTATTTTTTATTAAGGTAGGTACAGTGTTTTAGATATAATACTATCGCATAGTTAAAACAATAGTATAACTTTTTTTTGAGACATGGTCTCACTCTGTCATCCAGGCTGGAGTGCAGTGGCACAATCTCGGCTCACTGCAGCCTTGACCTCATGGGTTCAAGCGATCCTCCCACCTCTGCCTCCTGAGTAGCTGGGACCCCAGGTGCATGCCACCACTTTTGGCTGTGTGTGTGTGTGTGTGTGTGTGTGTGTGTGTGTGTGTGTGTGTGTGTGTGTGTGTGTGTGTGTGTTTCTTAAGATGGGGGTGTTCTTACCATGTTTCCCAGGCTAGTCTTGAACTCCTGGGCTGAAGCGACCCTCCCGCCTCGGCCTCCCAAAGTTCTGGGGATTACAGGCATGAGCACTCTGTGCACGGCCTAGTCTAATAAATAACTCTTACACGTACTGAGTAACCAAAATGTGTGTGTCACTCACTTTCTTGCTAGATTCACTTTACTGTGGTGGTCTGGAACCAAACTCACAGCATGCCCTCTGTGCACACAGGACCATGTAATAACTGGTCCTGTGGACAGGTGCTGCTCTTAACACATTTATACAGATGAGCTCAGTCTTCCTAATACCCCTGTGGTACTAGGTGTTTACAGATGAAACACCAAGGCACCAAGAGGTTCAATGACTGAGCCATATAGCTGGCAAGTAGGGTGGGATTTGAACCCCAGCAGTCTGCACCCCTAGAATCCTACCACGGGGGAGCAAAACAAAAAGAGTTACGTCAATTTTGCCTTATTCAGTATGCGTTCAGTAGTAGTCAAGGAATTGGAGTTAAGGAGTTCAAGACCTAGCTTAATCTAATCACAGAATAACTAGCAGTTAAGAAAGCTGTAGTAATTGTGAAGGAGGCTGGTGTGTTAATTAACATTGGTGTGTTAATCCAGGCTGTGCAGGGGAAGAGCTGGCAAGCAAGTATTCGAGTCTACTGTGCTCCAAGCTGCAGGTACAGTGAATACAGCAGACACACTCTGATAACAGACCCTGAAATAATCACTAATTTTGGGGCTATAATGGCAATATGCAGGGTGCACTGACAAAATTCAACACTCTTGTGAGGAAGCCTAGCTGTCTATGAGCAGGCTTAAGAATGAATTAATGCTGGATGCGGTGGCTCATGCCTGTAATCCCACCACTTTGAGATGCCAAGATGGGTGGATCATGAGGTCAGGAGTTCAAGACCAGCCTGAGCAATGAAGCAAGACCCTCATCTCTAAAAAATTTTTTAAGGATTAGTTGGGCATGGTGACATGTACCAGCTACTCAGGAGGCTGAGTCAGGAGGATGGCTTGAGCTCTGGGGTTTGAGGCTGCTGTGAGCCATGATTGTGTCACTGCATTACAGTCTAGGTGACACAGCAAGACCCTATCTCTTAAAAAAAAACAAACAAAAACTGAAAAAAGCAAGCTAAGTTGGCCACTAGCATGTGGGCCTTTATAAGCCAGGCATATTCTCATTTAATCTAATACCAGCTGAAAACCCATGTCATCATGCCTAGACTACAAATATAGAGGTGGCATATGCTTAAGGTCCTCAAAGTAGAGGCTGTGTTTTCAAAAAGGCTGGGCAGATTGGGCTCACATCCATAAACCCAACACTTTGAGAGGCCGAGGCAGGAGGATTGCTTGAGGCCAGGAGTCTAAGACCAGCCTGGCTAACACTGAGAAACCCTGTCTCTACTGAAAATATAAAAATTAGCGAGGCATGGTGGTATACACCTGTAATCCCAGCCTCTCAGGAGGCGGAAGCAGGAAAATCACTTGAACCTGGAAGGTGGAAGTTGCAGCGAGCTGAGATCACACCACTGCATTCCAGCCTGGGTGACAGAACGAGACTCCATCTCAAAAAAAAAAAAAAAAAAGTAGTAATTAAGGCGGGGTGGCTCACCCCTGTGATCCTAACCTTTGGGACACAGTGGCAGGAGGACTGCTTGAGGGCAAGAGTTTAAGACCAGCCTAGCCAATATGGTGAGACCTCATGTATGAAACAAAAACTAAGAAAGTCAGCTGGACATGGTGGTGAGTGGCCTGTGGTCCCAGCTACTCAGGAGGTTGAGGATCCCTTGAGCCCAGGAGTTCAAGGCTATAGTGAGTTATAATTGTGCCAGGGCACTCCAGCCTGGACAACAGAGTGAGACCCATCTCTAAAAATAATAAAATTAAAAAGTGGTTTTTTTGGAGACAGGGTCTCACTCTGTGACCCAGCTTGGACAATCTTGGATCACTACAGCCTCAATCTCTGGGGCTCAAGTGATAATCCCACCTCAGTCGCTCGAGTAGCTGGGACTACAGGCACATGGCACCACTCCTGGCTAATTTTTGTATTTTTAGCAGAGATGGGGTTTTGCCACGTTGCCCAAGATGGTCTCAAACTCCTGGCTCAAGAGATTCGTCCGCCACTGCCTCCCAAATTGCTGGGATTACAGCACCCAGCCTTCACAAAGAGAAAGGGGGGGTCAAACTAAATATCTATCCCACCCTAAAGACCCAAATCAGTACTGGCCTGGCCCAACCAGGCCACTTAAGCCCAAGGAAACAAAAATGGCAAAGAGTGCTTTTGCAAATCCAGTTGGAAGTGCCCAGGCCTGGTGAGGGTCCTGATGACTAATGCACACCTCACTTGAACAAGTTTTCAGGCATGAATTTCATGAACAAGGGGCTGGGACCACTGCTTCCACTGATACTTGTGCACGGAAGTTGGACAGAGGTATTAATTGCTATCTCAACATTAGACACACACACATTAACACACGCACGCACGCACACACGCACGCGCGCGCGCGCACACACACACACACAGAGTTCTCATTAGCCAGTTCTCATTAGCAAGGCTTCCCTGATGTCCACGACTCAAAGGCACAGATTTATTAGAAAAGACCGACCATGCATCCTTCACGCATCCCTGCGCTGCACTGCATGCTTAAAGTTCCTGCCAAAACACGACTTTCCCAAGGAGCAAGGACCACACAGTCCCAAGTGACATAATGAGTCCCCCCCACCCCCCGCCCGACCGAAGGCTGGGCTCGCAAACAGGAGCCAGCCCAGCCCGGGCCCGAGCGATGACGTCCGTCTCTGGAGGCCGCTACCGGGATGCACAGCTTTTGGGGAAAGGCACTGAGGCACCCCCTCCCGCCAGAGAAGCACCCCCAGGGACCCGGCCGGACACCGGAAGTGGAGGCCGAAGTGCCCGTGCCCGAGGGGTGTCCGTTGGCCGCGGGCTGCCCACTTCCTGTGCAACCAGGCTGGAGGCAGGAGCCCGGCCCGCCGCTGCGTGGAGAAGGGGACCCTGGAGACAGACCCAAAGCTTGCTCGATTTGGGGATCAAAAGAGACCTCTCCCGCTACCTAGTTTCTAGCCACCAGGGAGCTACGGGGGAATCCACGGCCCATTTTGGCGCCAAACAGCCCGGGCACGCGGGACCGGAAGTGCCACCCTGCCCGCGCCAACCGCCGCTGCGCGCCGCACCACCCCACGCATGCGCGCCCGTCTGTCAGCAGCGGCCAGCGGCCACCCCGAGGAGAAGCGACCCCACACCCAGCGCCCTGCCTGGTCCCCAGAGTCCGCGCTCTCTCCACGGTACCTACCGCCTGCGGACATCGTCGGGCAGCGAAATGGCTGGGGCGGCCAGCGTGGGCACCCGGGCTGGGGTGGTGCGCGCCGGCATCTCGGAGGTTAGAGCAGAAGCAGCTGCGGTAGCGCAGGCGCCCCGGCTTTTCGCGCGGAAACCGATGGGGAGGGGCGACGAGCGGAGTCGGCGTGTACCACCGTGGCCCTGGCGCAGGGGGGAGAGGGGATGTACCAAACAGAGAGGCGATACCCTGAGCAGACAGATGAAGCGGAGCGGTACATGCCGACGGACCACGCATGCGCAAGGTGCACAGGCACCCCTGCGTGAAACAGTGGGCTCGTCCAAGCTCCACAGTTTGCTGGGAGGTGGGCACAGTGCCCGAGGCATTCATTCATTCATTCTTTCGGGCGTGCTGGGAATAAAGCAGCGAGAAGCCCCCATGGGGTTGTGAGAATAGGGCTCTTGAATAAAGTCCTCAGTTCTAATCCAACCTCCATCTAATTGCCGGCTATACGACCTTGGGTAGGTCTCTGGGGCTCACTCAGCCTTTGCATCCTTGCCTGAAAAACCGGGTAATTGCACCTACTCCAGAAAATCTTGAGTATGCACAGAATTTGTAGCTAGTACCAAGAATCTCACAGCGTATAGAGGCCCGTGCCACTTCTATAGCCAGTGTGTTTTTCTGTTTTTTTTTTTTTTTTTTTTTTTTTTTAAAGCACCACATGGCTAATGCCGGCCATCCCAGCACTTTGGGAGGCCAAGGCTGGAGGATCACTTGAGTCCAGGAGCCTGGGTAACATGCAGAAAATATTCTAAAAAAAAAAAAAAAAAAAAAAATTAGCTAGGCATAGTGGTATGTGCCTGTAGTCCCAACTACTCCAGAAGTTAAGACAGGAAGATTGCTTGAACCAGAGAGGCGGAGGTTGCAGTGAGCCATGATTGCACCACTACATTCCAGCCTGGGAGACAGGGCAAGATCTTGTCTCAAAAAAATAAAAAGTAAAAATATATTAAGAAGCACCATGCCAGACACAGTGGCTCGTGCCTGTAATCCCAGTACTTTCAAAGGCCCAGGTGGGAGGATCGCTTGAGGTTAGAAGTTCAAGACCAGCCTGAGCAACATAGGGATACCCTGTCTCTACAAAAACTACCAAGATTAGCCGGGCATGGTGACACATACCTGTAATCCTAGCTATTCTGGAGGCTGAGGTGGGAGGATGGCTTGAGCCCTGGCAGTGGAGGCTGCAATGAGATGTGATTAGGCTACTGGACTCCCAACTGGGTGACAGGGTAAGACCCTGTCTCACTCTGTCATCCAGGCTGGAGTGCAGTGGCTAGATCTTGGCTCACTGCAACCTCCACCTCCCAGGTTCAAGCAATTCTCGTGCGTCAGCCTCCCTAGAAGGCTGGGATTACAGGCGCACTCCACCGAGTCTGGCTAATTTTGTATTTTTATTGATAGAGACAGGGTTTCACGATGTTGGCCAGGCTAGTCTGGCACTCCTGGCCTCAAGCATCCACTTGCCTCAGCCTCCCAAAGTACTGGGATTAAATAGGCGTGAGCAACCGCAATCAGCTGGAATTATTTTATTTTTTTGAGAGATGGAGTCTTACTCCATTGCCCAGGTTGGAGTGCAATGGCACAATCTTGACTTACTGCAACCTCTGCCTCCCAGGTTGAAGTGGTTCTCCTGCCTCAGCCTCCCGAGTAGCTGGGATTATAGGCACGCACCACCAAGCCTGGCTAATTTTTGTGCTTTTGGTAGAGATGGGGTTTCACCATATTGGCCAGACTGATCTCAAACTCCTGACCTGGTGATCCGCCTGCCTCGGCCTCCCAAAGTGCTGGGGTTACAGGTGTGAGCCACCTCGCCCAGCGGAATTTTTTTTTAAAGCATCAGAGCATGGGGGAAAGATTATGTCTTCTACAAATGGTTCTGGGAAAACTGTATAGCCACATACAAAAGAATGAAGTTGGAGCCTTACCTTACACCTTATACAAAAACTAACTCAAAACTCATTGAAGACCTAAATTTAAGACCTGAAAATAAAGGGCTCCTAGAAGAAACCATGGGGAAAAGCTTCATGACATTGGATTTGGCAATGATTTCTTGGATATGACAGCAAAACATAGGCAACAAGAGAAAAGATAGACAAATGGGTTTACATAAAACTTAAAGATAGCTATACAGCAAAAGGAATGACCAATTCAGTGAAAAAGCAACCTACAGAATGGGGAAAAAAAATTTGCAAACTATATTATCTAGTAAATTGTTAGTATCCGGAATATGTGAAGAATTACAGCCAGGTGCAGTGGCTCATGCCTGTGATTCCTGCCCTTTGGGAGGCCCAGGAAGGCAGGTCGCTTGAGCCCAGGAGTTTCAGATCAGCCTGAGCAACATGGCAAAACCTTGTCTCTACCAAAAAGGAAGAAAAAACAAAAAAACTTACATAAAAAATAAATTACTGCCAGACAGGCTCAGTGGCTCACGCCTGTAATCCCAGCACTTCGGGAGGCTGAGGGAGGCGGATCAGGAGGTCAAGAGATCGAGACCATCCTGACCAAAATGGTGAAACCTCATCTCTACTAAAAATACAAAAATTACCTGGGCGTGGTGCACATGCCTGTAGTCCCAGCTACTCAGGAGGCTGAGGCAGGAGAATCGCTTGAATCCAGGAGGCAGAGGTTGCAGCGAGCCAAGATCGCAACTCTGCACTCCGGCCTGGCAACAGAGCAAGACTCCTTCTCAAAAAAAATAAATTACTACAATCCAACAACAAAAACTTGATTTAAAAAATGCACAAGTGATTTTCCTACACAGTTTCCCAAAGAAGATATGCAAATACAAAATAAGCATATGAAAAGATGCTTAACATCCCTAGTTATCAGGGAAATGCAAATCAAAACTGCGATGAAATATCCCCTAACACCCCTTAGAATGGCCACTGTCAAACAATAAGTGTTGGTGAGGATGTGGAGAAATTGGAACCCTTGCGCACAGTTGAGAATCCAGTAAAATGGTGGCGCCGCAACGAGAAACAGTGTGGAAGTTCCTCAAAAAACTAAAAATAGAATTATCATATGATCCAGCGATCCCATTTTTGGATATAAATTCAAAAGAATTGAAAAGAGGATCTTAAAGAGATATTTGCATACCCATCTTCATTGCAGCATTAGTGACAACAGCCAAAAGGTAGAAGCAAAACAGGGTTTTGTTTTGTTTTGTTTTGTTTTTTAAAGAGACAGGTCTTGCTATGTTGCCCAGGCTGGTCTCAAACTCCTGGGCCCAAGGCATCCTCCCACCTCAGCTTCTCAAGCAGCTGGGACTACAGGTATGTGCCACCACAGCGGGCTAATTTTTTTATATTTTTTTGTAGAGGCAGGATTTCTTCATGTTGCCCAGGCTGGTCTCGAACTAGCTCAAGCGATCTGCCAGCCTCGGACTCCCAAAGCACTGGAATTACAGGCATGAGCCACCACACCCAGCCTAATTCAGTCTTTGAAATAGGGAAAATGGCCAGGCGAGGTGGCTCATGCCTCTAATTCCAACATTTTGGGAGGCCAAGGCAGGCACAACGCCTGAGGTCAGGAGTTAGAGACCAGCCTAACCAACATGGAGAAACC
>CAUYQU010068909.1:0-10157 GCA_963574635.1 Cheracebus regulus
TTTTTTTTTAATTTTTTTTTTTTTTTTTTTTTTTTTTTTTTTTTTTTAGCACATCGGTTTTTGTTAGTGTTAGTGTCCTTTATGTGTGGCCTATGAGAATTCGTCTTCCCATGTGGCCCAGAAAAGCCAAAAGACTGAACATCCCTGAAGTGAAGTATATTCTCCTTTATTTTATTCCCAGATAATATACTAAATAGGAATTAATATAAGAATACTACAGTACTCCTCACAAAACCAGAGGTAGGATTGTAGCCATTCCATCAAGATACAGGGACCCAGAACTGAGAAGATATTAGCTTTCCTGTCTGTACTTCTCTTGGGAAACTGTTTATTTCTTCTCTTTCTCTGTGAGTCAACTACCCCTGCTCTCCAGTCTACAATACAGAGCACAGGTCTCACTCCATTTCCAAAGATTAGACATTTTTTACTTTAAACCAGGGTTTTCGACCTTGGTCCTACCAGCAGTTTGGACGAGATAGTTCTTTGTTGTGGGCACTGTCTTGGGCACTGTCAGATGGTTAGTGACATCTCTGACCTATCCCCTCTAAATGACAATATCCACGTTCTCCAAGTAGTAACAATCAAAAATATCTCTAGACATTGTCAAATTCCCCCCTTGGGGGCAAAATTACTCCTGGCTGAGAACCACTGCCTTAAAGAAACTCATGGAGAAGAAGACAAGCATTCTACATTCCTGGAGAAGGGTATCTTACTGGGCCAGCTTGGGGTCAAATGCAAAATAATAATAAACTCTGGCTGTAAAGCAAGAGAAGCTCCACTGCAAGAATATATCTTTTGGAACCTACCTCTGTACTCTGTGGTCATGTAGAGGGAAGTTCCATGAGAAATCTATAAGCAGGAAACTGAAGAATTTTCCAATATAGGATTTGCCAATAGTTTCCATTATAGGAGGACCACTGACTGATCTTGACGGTAGTTGAAACAACTTTTTTTAGTCTGAAAGAGTGTCAAACTGGTCAGATTTTCCCTCTTAAACTACTTTCTACTAGCTGGACTTCTTAAAATGAAATTATCTTAAAGTGTTTAAATAGCCTTAGTTTTCTCGGCAGATAAATTTTTTGGGAAATAGTGAAAAATGTGTATCTAGATTCACTAAAATCAAAACAAAAGGAAAACAACTCGTGACTAATAACTGAACTTAAGTTTGCTTTACATTCTCGAAACTAGTAAAAGAATCAGCAAGCCTTTTGTTTGTCCATGTAACTATGAGATTTGACATCCTGAGGAGGTATTGCACTTGATGATCCACACAATTATCTCCCATGAAAATTGAATGTATGATGCCTGCCCTGTCCATAGGGCAGAGGAGGTTACCATAATCCTTATTTTAAAGTTACTCTGTCACTTATTAAACCTAAGTACTCTTATGTTTACCCAGTTAACTTGGCCAGGGAGAAGAAAGAGGTAAAAAGTGTTCCAACTCTATGATCTAGTTATATGACAAAAATGCAAATGGCTACTAGCACTAGTAGACTTCTTTAGCTCCTGTTAACCCAGGCAATTTTTTTTCATTTAAAGCCCTGTTTAAATTGTGCCTAATATGCCCCAACAAATAAGTTACAAGAGGTTTGTGAAACCATTTTCAAAAAGAAAAAAATTTAGAACAGTTTTACGGTCTTGTAGTAGGATATTAGTTATATAAATTGTGGTTCATCAGGTTATAATTCTGTGTCTTAGAAGAATACAAATCTTTGGACACAGTAATTTAAATTCTCCAAAAAGCAAATAGGTAATAAAATGGTAGGTAGACTGATTCTAAAAGGCTTACTGTAATAGTTGGAAGGGGGAACCAAAATATTAACTGTGACTATCTCTAGGTGGTAGGATTCATGTGAGATTTTTCTTTTTATTTTCTAGTTATTTCTCAAATCATGCATCTGATTTTAATAAGAATAAAATTATTGACTTTAGGAAGATAAGTTAAAATACAACTTAG
Source organism: Cheracebus regulus (assembly GCA_963574635.1). NCBI lineage: Eukaryota > Metazoa > Chordata > Mammalia > Primates > Pitheciidae > Cheracebus > Cheracebus regulus. The sequence goes on from CAUYQU010068909.1 coordinate 1,958, forward strand.
TTAATGATTCTTTAGTTAAAGTGCTATTAATTTCTTTGGGAACTTATAGCTTAGCTTTAAGACTGTCAATCATGAGCTAATTTCAAGTAAGGTATGACCTCTGAATGGTGATTTCTCAAGTGAGCAAGAAAGGTGCTCAACTCTGGTGAACAACTAGAATAAAAACAGTGGATTTCCTGAAATGCTGCAAATTTATTTCGTCTGTGTCTGCGTGATACCCGAGTAAAATAAGCTCTTTCAAATCATATGATCCAGGAGCCAAATTCAATAAAACGTAAAAATCAGCCCCTGGGGGTGTGAAATCTAAGCTGAAATTTCCCTTTTCATCATGCATTTAACAATAGCCTAAAGAGATGAGCAGAAAATAATTTGGCTGGATTATATATTTCTTTTTCAAAACAAGAGGAGTCTATAATTTTTTAAATGTTAGAATAGGCCTGATTGTATCTTTTTCTTTCCTATTCATTAACTTATTAAAGAGGGAATTCTAGCTTTTCCATGCTGTCAGTGCTCTTTAGGGGAAAAAAATCAAAACATGCTTAGAAAGAAACCCCAAATCATCTTTAAAATAAAATTGGATCTGCTTACCAGAGCCTACAAGGCCCAGTGAAAATCAGTGCCTGCCAAATTTTCCTGAGCTCATTTGTTTCAGTTATGCTGGTTTTCTCTTTCTTCCTTGAGTACATACATCAAGCTCATTCCATCCAGGACCCTTCCACTTGCTGCTCATTCTGCCTAGACAGTTTTAATGTTAGGCTTTCCCATGACTGGTTCTTTCATATCATTAAGTCTTATCTGAAGACACTAATCTCAGAGAGGTCTTCCAATCCCACCAATAAGGCATCTCATCTAAACCAGGCTGCTGCCACCCCTCTCTCTCTCAGTGGTCACCTTACTCTGTATCATTGTCTTTCTAGCATCAATTACAACTTGAAACTAACTTTATTTACTTGTTTAGTGACTGTTTCATTCTCAGTCGAATTTGAGAGTCTTCATCGGATCCTATAAATCATAGTTGGTCTTGTGAACATGGTATCCCCAATGCCTAGAACATAATACAAATCTTGTGCCTGGGACTTACTAATCTAAACAATATTTATTCAATGAGCAAATGAATAATCTTCCTTCAACAAACGACACTTAAATGTATCAATTACAAAAATGAAAATTCACACAAGATACTGAATTAATGTGATTTCTTGTTCCTAAAATGTGAATAACATTGACACATAAGAAGAAGAAGAAAAGTAAATTTAACAACAAAAATTAACTTCATGAACATGTTTTAAAATGTATTTTCATTTTTCCATAGTAACAAACTTTGTTTACTTCTTGCTTAAACTTTTGGCATATTCTCTGTATATTGTCCTTATGCTGGACCAATTACTGAAAATCTACATTAAAATAATATGTGTGTGTATGTGCACAGTTTTTAGCCCTCATTTTCTAATAATGCAACTGTTTGATTCGGGCAGATGGGAGATTTCCTTTTTGCATGTTGGCCACATTCAGCCCTGATTTGTTATTGTTTAAAATTCTGAGAATGTTTTACACACGTTTACAAAGAAAAACATTTGGCCTCTGATAAATGAATGACAAGCATGATATAAACGCTTGGAGATGATCCTTTCAGATCTGTGCAAAGAGACCTGCACATCTGTCTCCAGCTGTGCAGCTACTCAGAACAGAAATGACGAATCCTGGTTTGGCCAATGCCAGTAATTATTTTTACTGTTGATCTGAAGATCAAAGGTTGTTTCCAGGAAGTAAGAACAGGGCAATGGACTTTGCTATCTGAATACAGTGGAGATTTATGCAAGCTATTATTTGGTTCATGGTTATCACATTAACCTGGTGCTAATGCATATGGATGACAGCAGAAATGCAAACAGTCTTGAAGTGTTATTAATTATAATTAGTTAAAAGTAAATTAATCTAGTGTTTTGAATCATCTTTATCCTTTTGTCTAGCCTCAAATCCTGACCCCTAAATGTGAGGAAAATCTACAGCAACTACAGTTCCCTTTTAAAACAGTGTGTAATTCTATGAATCCTTTGCTATTTTAAACATTTTGAGTAAGTCATTCTACATTGAAATCCTTACTTTAAATATGGAGTTTTTCATAGGTGAGATTAGTCTAATTCTCCAGGATATTGTAACAATTTTAAATACATGCAAAATGTTAAATGTGTAAATTTTCTGTATTATTTTTTTCTTCCTAACCAGGGAAAAATAGTCTCAGGTCAAGAACCACACTACTTAGAAATGCTGCCTATTCTCATCCCTAAACAATCCATCCCTGCTTCTTTATTATTTCTGCTATATTTACCCCAAATCCTGTATTCAATAACGTGCCACATTACTTACTCTAATGAATTCATATTTGAGATAAAGAAGGTATTGGTCTCAAATGCAGACTTAGTTTGGGATCTGCCTGATAGTCTGCTAATTATGGTTAATTCCTTTTAGGTGTTAGGCACCAAGCTAGACATTTAGCCTACAATATTTCATCCAATCTCCACAATTCAAAAAGAATATGCTTATCCTCATTTACGGGTAAGTAAATTGAGACCCCTTAAATAAGTAAAGGATGGCATTTCAGTTTACATTTGCTACAATTTAAAATAAGTACTTCATATGCCATATAACATGGTCTCTAGTGAGACAAAATGTTGCTTTTAATTTTAAATTAACTTCTGTAGTCATTCTAGGTTAGAAAACCTGGTTCATTCTTTTTTGGATCTTTAGTTTTTACTTATTGTGATGTAATTGTTGCTTTGCAAACAGGTAAAATCAATGAAGGGTAGGACTTCTAGAGGTGGCTATCTTTTTTCCTGGAGCCATTATAATACATAATTTATTTAAATAAACTTTCAAATGAATAGCATCTTTTCAGAAAGAACTTTTTTTGTCTTGAAAAAAATTTTGTGTCACTTTTGTAGTGTCACTCATAGAAATTTGCACCAAACAGGTACTTCATAAATTCAATAAATTTTTATACAACAAATAAAAATATCTGTTGACTTTAAAAATAGGCCAAATAGGTAGAATTCCATTTGACTTCTTTTACCAAATGTTTCTAATTGTTTTCATGGAATGAGTACATACAGACACAAGATTTTCTCTGTTGTTCATTCCATAATTCATAAATTTTAATTTATTCTTCTAAATACTTTATGAGGTTTTTTATATTTTATTAAGTCCAACGAAATACAAAGTCTTTTGTAAAAGTGTGCAAGTATATTTCTTGAGAAAATAGAAAGTGGAGGTGATGACAATTGGGGATAATTGATTTAGACAGAAATGATGGTGCCATGAAAAGGAAAAAAAAAAAAAAACAATGCTTACCATGGAATTCATTTCCCAGTGTAATAATTCATTAAGCAGTGTGAAGTGGATCCCTAAAGCAACTCTTCATCTCCCACAGCACCTTTCTACACTCAGATCATATTTCTTTAGACTAGACATGGCGAAAATAAACAAAGAACCCCAAATCCTAACTTGTTTGATAGCACTTTTGCCTCTTAATTCTGTTTTCCACACTGCAGTCAAATAATAATCTGGCATATTTGTTTAGGTGCCTTATTGAATGAAAATCTTTCAGTGACTTCCCAGTGTCCTTAGGATAAAGACAAACTTCATTACATTGTTGACAAGCCCCTGTGATCTGGTCCCTTGACATCTCTCCAGCCTCATCTGCTTCTTCACTTTCTACAGTTGAGATTATCTGCCTTTCCAATCCACTGCTTTTAAGAATCATTCCTCTGGCCCCAGGGCCTTGCACATATAGTTTATGCCTGTCTTCCCAACTCAGACCGTTCCATACCTCATAGTACAAAGCCACTGGGTCATTCAGGATCTTTCTATGTGCCTCTGCTTTTCTCCTTCAAGAAGAAAGAGTAAATAAAAATAGAGAGTGAGTAGAAAGAACATAAAAACTCCTACTATGGCTATCACAGCCATCATTTACTGAGTGTGTATTATCTACTAGGCATTTTATGTGTATTAATAATTAATTTAATCCTTGCAATAACTCTTACAGGTAAGTGGTTTTGAATGTGAGTAAACAAATTTCATATTGATGCAATAATTTAAACAACTAGTAAATAGGAAAGTCAGAATTCAAATCTAAGTATCAAACTTCAAAGGTACTATGTTATATAGCTTTTTAAAATGTAAGTCAAACAAGAAAAATTACATATGCTTCATATGCTTACATGGCATATCTTGATTTTATGCATCTCTACTGTTTTTCACTTCATTTGTCATTATAATGAATATTTAAAGAGTTTCTCATTGTAAGAAACTGTATTAATGACAACAAATTGAAACAGCGTATAATTCAGTGGTTAAAAGCCTAGACTCTGGAGCCAGACTGCTAGATTAAAAAGCCCCTTTACCATTTATCAGCGGTTTGTCCTTAGGAAAGTTGCCTAACTTCAGTTTTCTAGCTGGAAAATGGGAAGAATGATATCCCAATTTTTCTCATAGTATGAGGATTATACAGTGCAAGTAAATGGGTACATAGTCATTGGTACAGAATAAGAAGTAAGTGTTTGAAACTACTGAGAGCCAAGTTAGTGTTTCAAACTTATTGAGAGCCTATGGTATGCATGGGCTGTGTTAGAAATTTTGCATGTTCTATAAATTGTTACATTTAATCTTGATCTAATCTTTCCATCCTTTACTAGCTCTGAGTGGCAAAATCTCCTTTAGGTTTCCCCCTCCAAAATAAAATAAAAACAAAGCAAAAATTGGTTGCATTGTTTCTTTTTAGTCAAATTTCCAGGTACTAAAATAGTTACTTGACTTTTTTTCATTATCTAATTGTTTAAATGACATACATTTTAAAGGTAGATAAAATCTAAAATTTTTAATATCATGGGCTTGCAGAGCCAGAAGAGACATCAGACCAAGAAGAGTGATGCTTCCAGGCAATTGATAAACTGCTCTCAAATAAAAGCCAGCATTTCTTTCCAGAAGGGTGTTATGTGCTTTTCAAATGACTAGCCCACTATTATCTCCAAACTTTATATAATAAAATTTCAAACTTTGTGGACCAATGTGTACCTACACATATGAAAAAGATGTACAGTTAAGTATAAGGGGATCTAAAAGATACTATCTCATTTTTGTTTTAATTAAAAAAGAAGTAATGATTGCTGGCAAGATGGCTGAAGAGGAAAAGCTCCGGTGCACAGCTCCCAGTGAGAGCAATGCAGAAGGTGGATGATGCCTGCATTTCCAACTGAGGTACCTGGTTCATCTCAATGGGATTGGTTGGACAGTGGGTGCAACCCAAGGAGGATGAGGCAAAGCACGATGGGGTGTCACTTCACCCAGGAAGCACAACAGACTGGGGAATTTCCTCTCCTAGCCAAGGGAAGCCATTAGGGACTTTTCCCAGCACTCTGGCTCAGAAACTGTGCTTTTCCCACAGTCTTCACAACCTGCAGACCAGGTGATTCCCTTAGGTGCCTACATCACCAGTACCTCAGGATTCCAGCACAAAACTGGGTGATAATTTAGGAAGACACTGAGCTAGCTGCAGCAGTGTTTTTCTTCATACCCCAGTGGCACCTCGAATGCCAGCGAGACAGAACCACTCATTCTCCTGAGAAAGGGAGTCAAAGCTAGGGAGTCAAGTGGTCTGGCTCGGCGGGTGCCACCCCCATGAAGACCAGCAAGCCAAGATCCACTGGCTTGAAATTCTCACAGCCAGCAGAACAGTCTGAGGTCAACCTGGGACTTTCGAGCTTTGTGGGGGAAGGGCTATCTGCCAATGCCAAGGCTCAGGTAGGCAGTTTTAATCTTGCCTGTGTAAACAAAGTCACCATGAAGTATACACAGTGAATGGGCAGAGCCCACGACAGCTCAGCAAGGCCTCTGAAGGCAGACTGTGTCACCAGAATCCATCCTTGCTGGGCAGGGCATCTCTGAAAAAAGGGAGCAGCCAGTCAGGGACTTATAAATAAAGGCCCCACTTTGCCAGGACACAGCAAGTGGGAAAAGGTGTGGTTGTGAATACAGCTTCAGCAGACATAAATGTCCCTACCTGGCAGCTCTGAAGGGAGCAGTGAATCTCTCAGCACAACATTCAAGCTCTGATGAGGGACAGACTGCCTCCTCAAGTGGCTTCTTGACCCCCATGTATCCTGACTGGGAGACACCTCCTAGCAGAGGCTGACAGACACCTCATATAGGAGACCTCTGGCTGGCATCTGGCAGGTACCTTTCTGGGATGAAGCTACCAGAGGAAGGAACAGGCAGAAATTTTTGCTGTTCTGCAGCACACGCTGGTGATTCCCAGGCAAGCAGGGTCTGGAGTGGACCTCTAGCAAACTCCAGCAGACCTGCAGCAGAAGGGCCTGACTGTTAAAAGGAAAACTAATAAACAGAAAGTAATAGTTTCAACATCAATAGAAAGGATGACCACTCAGAGATCCCATCCAAAAGTCACCAACTTCAAAGACCAAAGGTAGATAAATCAATGGATATGGGAAGAAACCAGTGCACAAAGTTGGAAAACTCCAAAAACCAGACCTCTTCTCCTCCAAGGGATCACAACTCCTCACCAGCAAGAGAACAAAATTGGATGGAGGATGAGTTTGACAAACTGACAGAAGCAGGCTTCAGAAGGTTGGTAATTACAAACTTCTCTGAGCTAAAGGAGCATGTTCTAACCCAATGCAAAGAAGCCAAGAACCTTGAAACAAAGTTAGATGAAATGTTAACTAGAATAACCAGAGTACAGAAAAACATAAATGACCTCATGGAGCTGAAAAACACAGCATGAGAACTATGTGAAGCATATACAAGTTTCAATAGTGGAATCAATCAAGTGGAAGAAAGGATATCAGAGACTGAAGATAAACTCAATGAAAAAAAGTGAGAAGGCAAGATTAGAGAAAAAAGAGTGAAAAGAAATGAACAAAGCCTCCAAGAAATATGAGATTATGTGAAAAGATCAAACCTACATTTAATCGGTATACCTAAAAGTGACAGGGAGAATGAAACCAAGTTGGAAAACACTTTTCAGGATATTAACCAGGAAAACTTCCCTAACCTAGCAAGGCAGGCCAACATTCGAATTCAGGAAATGCAGAGACCACCACAGAGATACTGCTTGAGAAGAGCAACCCCAAGACACATAATCATCAGATTCACCAGGGCTGAAATGAAAGAAAAAATGCTAAGGGCAGCCAGAGAGCAAGGTTGGGTTACCCACAAAGGGAAGCCCATCAGAATCACAGCATATCTCTCGGCAGAAACCCTACCTTTCTGGGATGAAGCTACCAGAGGAAGGAAGCCAGAAGAGAGTGAGGCCAATATTCAACATCCTTATAAAAAATAATTTTCAACCAAGAATTTCAAATCCAGACAATCTAAGCTTCATAAATGAAGGAGAAATGAAATCCTTTATGGAAAAGCAACTGCTGAGAGATTTCATCACCACCAGGCCTGCTTTACAAGAGTGCCTGAAGGAAGGACTAAACATTGAAAGGAACAACCAGTACCAGCCACTGCAAAAACACACCAAATTGTAAAGACCATCGACACTATGAAGAAACTGTGACAACTAATGGGCAAAACAACCAGCTAGCATCAAAATGGCAGGATCAAATTAACACATATCAATATTAACCTTAAATGTAATTGGGGGAGAGATCCAAGATGGCTGATCACTAGCAGCTCAGGATTGCAGCTCCCAGTAAAAGCGCAAAGAGCCAGTGGACGCCACACTTACCGATAAATTTTTGCTGCCCACGGACCAGGACATTCCCAGTGGAGGAGCCCCACGGGTCGCCAGCGCAACCCTTTGAGCTGATGTGGCTTTTTTGCCGGCACCTCGGCCCGGCGGCTCTTGGTGCAGAGTAAACGGGACTGAGCCTCCTTTTGGATGATGTTTGGAGCTCTGTGAAGGCAGAGCAGTCCATCCAGCTGATTGAAAAAGAGGGACTGAAGAGGGAAGTCAGACCGGAGACCCCCGGGCAGAAAAGCACCACGAATTTCAATGCTGCTATTTTAGCCAGCATTGCGGGTTGCCACAGTGCAAATCACATAGATTCCGGAGCTGGGAATTAACAAGCTCGACGTCCACTCAGAGACCTAATTTGAAAGTTGGTAATTACAAAGACGACAGACGGATAAAACCATAAAGATGCCAAGAAGCCACCGTAAAAGAAATGAGAACACTCAA
>CAUYQU010068911.1:0-68815 GCA_963574635.1 Cheracebus regulus
GTGTCCAAGGAAATAGAGGAACTAATACCTCCAAGTACTGCCCAGCACTCCTCTAAACAGCTAGTGTCCAACAACAGACTAGCACCTGAGCCTAAAATTTTCTGTGCAAAGGCATTCTCAGTTTTGGTCTGTTAAATAAAACAAAACAAAACAAAACAAAACTGGGGGAAGTCCCTCTCCTGGAGCAGAGCCCCAGAGTACTTCCAGCCTATCTCTTTACAGGATGCTGACAGAATAAGGAACCCAAGCATCTACTTACTGACTCTTCTGCCCACACATTCCAGCTATTATCTGGTTATATCAGTGGTGTTTTCCTGAGCTCTTTGCATAACATTTTATGAATAATAGAGCTTAAGAAACCTTAGGGGTGGGCTAGACCAAGCCCCAGAGGGATGTAGTGACAAGTTTAAGATTATGCAGCCTGTTAATAGTAAAAACAGGGCTAGAATCAGTTTTACATGCTTTCCATAAGGGTAGCACACGTCTATGCCCTCTATGCTTCTATTTTAGGTTAACAGTAGCTTCTGAGGTCTCCAGTTAACACTGAAATTGCCAACTACTCAGTTGACCGTTTAGATGAGATGAGCAAAATGGAAGTCACTTTATTCTCTCCTCTTATTGTACTTCAATCCAGTGAAGGCCAGTCATGCTTGGACAGCTACTGACTATAACTTATAAAAGTACATACAATTCCATTTTTAGGTAAAAATCCAAAGAATTGAAGGCAAGTACTCAAACAGATATTTGTTCATCCATGTTCATAGCAACGTTATTCACAATACGCAAAATGTAGAAATGACCTAAATGCCCAGGAATGAATGAATGAATAAACACAATTTTATATACAAAAATGGGATATTATTCACCCTTAAAAAGGAAGGAACATGATACTTGCTACAACATGGATGCATCTTGAAGACATTAAATGAAAGAAACCAGACGCAAAGGACAAATATTGTATGATTCCATTCATGTGAGGCATCTAGAGTAGTCAGATTCATAAAGACATGAAGTGACTAGAGATTACCAGGAGACGGTAGTGTGTATATGGAGTAAAATAGTTACAGGTGAAAAATAATTTTTCTAAAGATAATAATAGGTACATTAACCCAGGAAGCAACATTCAAGTAACATTAAAAGCACATCCTGCTTATCTTAGGATAGAAAATGTTCTCAATTCAATAATTAAAGTTTCTACTTGAGGTAGAAACTTTAATTATTGAATTGAGACCTTTCTCTAGTCTAAGGTAAGCATTGGTATAGGGAAAAGAGGGAGAGCAGTGCATCCCAAAGAAGAGCCTGGTGCCTCCTGAGCAACACGAGAGTAGAAGCCACGCGGTATTCATTGTTGTTTTCCGATCCCTGTCTCAGTGCACAGTAAGTGCCCAAGAAAAGCTTGATGCATTAAATTGCACTCTTTCTTTAGAAGGGATCTGCTCTGCGCAATGCAAAGAAAGTGCAGTGTGGGAGGAAATGTAGCTTTCTCTCAAGTGAACTCCCCACTTCCACTCACACTCATAAGGTCTCCCATAAAGACTTAGCAGCCTAGTAACTTGCAAATAGCAATAGGCATGGCCTTTCCAGTAGATGACTAAAAGAGTAAGCTTTGAGAGTGCAGACTTCAGTTACCAAACTATTAACCAAAAAGATGGTTCATAACCTTTTCAGTCATCTGTAGACCCATGAGAGTGATTAATTGGAACCAACGAACCATGTCTGAATTGTTTTTCATGTCAAATTTGAAGGTAACTCTGCTTCCTGCCATTGAAAACTATAGCCAGAAGGTTTCTTTCAAGAGACTTCCTGCCTGTATTTCCCCAAGATGATGAAGAAGGATCAGAAAACAAGCTCAACTCTTCACCAGCTGACTTCAAACACAATCTCCGCTCACTGGAGTCTGCAGAATTTAGCTGCTTAAGTACAGTCGGAGGTCACTGCAAATCAGCAATCTTTGCACAGGCACCTTCCAAGCCGGCTGCTCCTGGCAGATGTCCATATCCATCCAGATAGATCTGCAGACAATGTGAATGACATCTCCTGTTGCCCTTTAAAATGCTTTGGTACCAGAGCTCTCAGCATCCCCATTTTAAGCCACTCAGGTACATAAGAGTCAGTCAGCAGTTCCAATTAGGGGATCAGAAAAGAAATGTAAGTCTTCTCCCAGACGGCTCTGGTATGAGGAGTGAGTAGCATGGATCTCACTAATAGATTTTGCCCAATCTCTAGACAAGGAGCCAAACAAGCACAAAGTGCCCATTAAAGGACGAGCCTGCTTTACAACTCCCAGCTTCCTCATCAAAGCCATTCGGCCACATATCAACTCTGGAGCCAATTTGGTTGCTGAGTTCCCATCCTTTATTTTATCACCAGCAAACAAGGCCCATGGTGTGCCAGTGAAATTATCTTTAGCCCATAATCAGAATCCTGCTGTTCTCCCACTGGGTCCTCCACTTTGCAAGATTTCCAGGAGGCGATGCCCAGAGACGATTTGAGCAGCCATGCCAATTAGCCATGACCTTCAGCCTTAGGAATGCAGAGGGTCATGCTGTGGGTAAGGGGAAAATGGTTTATCAGAATGGAAAACACATCTTGCTTCGCAAATGGTGTCTCTTTGGGGCAGTTAGTACTCATCTAAATAGAGAGCTTATATTCTAGGATGAAAGACTAAGCAGGCCCCAAAATGGCAGCTCACACCCTCTCCCTAATTCAGTCAGCAAGATCTTGCCTCCTTAACTCTCTTTGAGGAAGGAGCAACAAAAGGGAAAATAAAAATCACTGAGAAATATATTAGTTAGCTATTCTGTGTAACAAACCTTCTAAAATGTTGTCATTTTACTCAATGGCCATTTGTTCTCTCCCCCAAGCCTAAGGGTGGGGCAAGTGGTTCTCTTGGTGGTCCTGGTTTGGCAGATCTCAGGTGGGCCTGCTCATGCTTCTGCAGTCATCTGTGGAGCTGGTTGTGGGCCTCACTGATCTACAATGGTCTCACCTGGGATGACTCAGCACCCTCCCCTTGGCATCTCGTCTTCTGGCAGGATAGCGCAAGCTTGCCCTCTTGGCAGAGGCAGGATTTTAGGGGAGAGTGGAGCCTAGGGCTAGGCTGGAACCCACATGACAGCACTTCTCCACATGCTATTGGTCAAGCCAGATTCAAGAGATGAGGAAACAGTTTCCGCTTCTGGATGTCGCAAAGTCCCATGGCAAAGGGCAGGAATACAGAGATGGGTGGAGAATTGGGAGCATCATAATGCATTGGCCATGAGCAGAGAAAACAGTGGGAGAAGTAAGTTGGGGAGAAAGGAGGAACAGGCTCAGGTTGACTAACAGAATGGGATTGCTTCTTACTTTGACTGCCCCTGCTCTCTCTTCAACCCTCTCCTCCTCAAACATAGGAAGGTTTAATATTATTTGTCTAGAAAAAAAAAACTGATCTGATCTGATGACTGGAGAGCCTCCTGCTTCTCTCTGAGGAGTGCTGTTGGCTTCTCTGAGGCATTGGGCACACATCTGAGTAGGCAGCTTTGAGACCAGCAAATCAGGAGGACTCCTAAGGCCAGGAGGGATGTCTCAGCCTCTAGCAGGTACTGAGGCCACTTTACCAGAAGAGTAGGAGGGCACAGAGGAGAATCTTAGCATCACCCTGTAAGATCAGGGCCCTGCTTACCTGCCTTGTGTCATCATTTGCCATTTCCCCTCACACACACTCACTCCCTAGCATACTGAGCTACCCTCATTTCCTGAAATTTATGGTGAAAAGGGCTCCACATCTTTTTACACTCACTCCTTGTGCTGAGAATGCTTCTCCCCACCCAGACAACTCCCCTCCCAGTTCAGGGTGAGGGTTGCACCTATAGGTGGCTCCCCACTGTGCTTCCAAACTTACCTCCTCCAAAGCACTCATCCCTCCACTGCATTTGTTTACTTTCTGTCTTCCTTGTGCTTTTTGTCAGTTCCTTTAGGGCAAGAGCCGAGTCTTTAGTCTCCACATTTCCAGGGCTTAAGGCAGAGCTGGGCACATAGAAGTGCTTAATTGACATGGCTCCATGTTCTCCTAAGGGAACACTATAACCTTTCTTTGTGGAGTAAGGGCAGGTTTGTAAAATCCTCACTTTACTTTCCCTTCACCTCTGGAGCAAAGCAGATTTGTTACATTCCAGTTTTGACTTGGGCACATTTTACCTGATTTACCTAAAATCAACTGGCTCCTAGGTGGCAGAGCAAGAACTAAAATTTCAGTCTTCTAAGACTCAGTCCAGTGGCTTTACTCTTTAACTTCAGGTTTTAAAAATGTTTATTTGTTTTTTAATGCCCTTACTTATTCCATAGGATTTTATTCAACAGATACTTAAGGGCCTACCTAATATGTCAGGGGCTGTTCACGGAGCTGAGGAGACAGTGATGTGTAAGACGGGCCAAGTAAGGAGTCAGAAAATAAACATCGGTTATTTATTCCTTAAAAAATGAAATACTTAGATAGTGTTCACTATGTGACAGGCACCCTTTTCTATGTCTTTCACTTACAGATGAAGAAACTGAGGCACAGAGAGGTAAAATAATTTGCCCAAGGTCACACACTCCATAAGTGGTAAAGCAGGAAGATGAACCCATTCTGATTTCTGAATCTGTGCTCATAACTACTTCCCAGGCTGCCTGAGATAAACTGTTTTTAAATGAGGCATGATATTGCAAAAGATATATTCACTTTTGTCCAGTTTACTGGCATCCTTAAATCTTCGAACGTGTCTTTTTTGTGTGTATGCTAATGAGCTGACTGGTGGCCAGCAGCCCCTAAGTACTTTCAGGATGGTGGCTGGTCACCAGAAAGACCAAGGCATGACTAGAAGGTTGGGACTTTCAGCCCCGATCATCAATGGCCAATGAGTTAATCAACCACACCTTCCTACATGAAGTCATCCATAAAAGCACAAGAGGACAAGAGTTCAGATGAGTTTCCAGGTAGCTGAACATCTAGAGGATGTTCAGCTCTAGCGGGGAGCCCAGAAAGCGCCTGGAAGCTCTGTGACTCCTCCTCCATACCTCACCCTATGCATCTCTTCATCTGTGTCCTTTGTAATATCCTTCATCATAAATCAGTAAACGTGTTTCTCTGAGTTCTGTGAGCTGCTAGAGTAAGTTAATCAAACCTGAGCAGGGAGTCATCTGATTCCTGATTTACAGCCAGTCTGGCAGAAGCACAGGCAAAACAGAACCTGGGGCTTGCAATTGGCATCTGAAGTTGGGGGCAATCTTATGGGACTGAGCCCCAAACTGTGCTGTCTGACATTATCTCCAGGTAGATGGTGTCAGAATTGAATTGGATTGAAGGATATCCAGCTAGTGTTCACTGTAGACTCTACATAATTAATTGCTTGCTTGCTGATGGGGAGAAATCCTCACACATCTGGTGTCAGAAGAGTGTTGTGAGCGTATAAAGGAAAGCTGGTTTGTTTTTCTAATCATTAGGTCTTAAGAAATATTCCAAGATAAGAGAAGCCGTGGCATGGGGGTAGCGGGGGTGGTAGTAGAGACAGAGAATACTGCTTTAGACAGGGTAGACAGAAAAGACCTGTAAAGGGCTGGTGTTGAATCAGAGGCCTGAGTGAAGGGAAGGAGGAAGCCTTGTTGGAGAAGAGCATTGCAGCAGGACGGAACGGCATGTACAAAGACCCTGGGATGGTAAAGTGCTTGGTGAGGGCAAGGAACAGCAAGGAGGTGGATGTGAAGAAGGAGAAGAATTATGAAATATGCATTGAGAGAGGCAACCAAGGGCAAATACTAAAGAGTTAGGATTTTATTCTTAGTACAATTTGTGGTAGCTTATGTAATGACAAATGATATAAAGGATAAAAATGAAATTAAATAAGTCAAAAAAGAGTGGGTATGGAAGAATAGGATAAAGGTAGGACAACAAAGCAATACCAAGGGTAAGCTTAGATATAAAGTGCAAGTCTTAACATTACTCCGTACATTTTGCTACCAGCAAGGCTGCAAATTTAAACATGAGCTTCCTCATGGCCATCACAAAGAGGGAAATATAGACATCTCCATGGCGCATAGTTTCAGAAGATAAAAAGAAAGATGTCATTTAGAGGCATACCTATTCCTAATACTGAGTCCTTGGACAATTCTCTTGCTGATTGAAAAGTGAGTTAGAATCTGGAATTGATCAAAAGGAAAATTAAGATGTTTTAAAACTAGACAGAGATTTGTAACTACACTGAGATGTACGAAGTTTGAATGGTTTGTGCATGCTGAAAACATAGAAACCGAATATTAAAATCTTTCTATGTTTCTTCATATACAGAATATTTAGTTCACTCAATTTACAAAGCTCACATTTTAAGGCTCAGATCATTTCCATAATGATAAAATGGTTGGTCCAAGAAATAGTTGATTCAATGATTTAGGCTGATTTGAGGGTGGGGTGGAGGCCGCATAGTCTTTCTTCTTAACATTGTTTTTATGATGGTCCCGAAAAGGAAACTGATCACATGATGTCCACATAGAAGCCAGGCAGAGCAAGGGGTTTCTTATCGCTGGCCTATGAGATGAGAGAGTAATCTGCTCTTTTACTTATTCTCTTGATGATAGTTACTACCAACTACTTTTTTCTCTGCTTACTAGAAAACGGAGGAAACCCGCAGACTGGTTAAGGAAGTTATGAGGGGGAAGTCTCTTCACTAATCTGAGCACTCATTTATACTAATCCCGCTCTCTACAGTAAGCACTTACTCCATGCAGTCAGGTTCAATTCCTTTCCACACAGTGCCTAAGTAAAGCACTTTACCTTTGGGAGGCAGCAATTGGTCCATCCAGTAGCAAGCAGTGATAGGATTTAATAGGATGTTGAGCCTCACAAGCCTCGGGTGGTGTGTTTTAATCAAGTCCCAAAGTTTAGATGATGTAATAGAACATAGGAAAACATGCAAGTTGTTCAGGCTATTTGAAAAGTACATTGTAATCTCTAACACCAGAGCTCTAATGGTCCCCAGGATTAAGGAAAGGCCAAGGCCGAAAAAGAAGACCCTAGATCATGCTCAGAAGTAATCAATGATAAAGATTCTAAGAAAGAGAGAAAGATAAAGAACATAGGGCCATGAACAAGCCCATGCTCTTGATTCAATCCTCTTCAGCCCTCTCGATGCTTTGCATTGCTTGAGTCCTTGGTTCCTCCTTCATGTAAGTTTGCTTTTGTCACAGAGGTGGGGGACTGAGAAAACATCACTGGGTTTGCTGTTAGAAAGTCATGGTACTGGCCGGGCGTGGTGGCTCAAGCCTGTAATCCCTGCACTTTGGGAGTCCTAGGCAGGCAGATCACAAGGTCAGAAGATTGAGACCATCCTGGCTAATGTGGTGAAACCTCATCTCTACTAAAAATACAAAAAATTAGCTGGGCGTGGTGGCATGCATCTGTAGTCCCAGCCACCCAGGAGGCTGAGGCAGGAGAATTGCTTGAACCTGGGAGACGGAGGTTGCAGTGAGCCAAGATTGTGCCCCTGCACTCCAGCCTGGGAGACAGAGCAAGACTCCATCTCAAAAAAAGAAAGAAAGGAAGTCATGGTGCTTTTCTGGGGGGCAATGGCAGGAGCAGGAGACGCAAGAACCAGACTTCGAGTGAGCAGATGGTGAGGTGGAAAGCATGGAGAACTCACCAAGAAGTGGCAACAACAGGAGAGAAATAGCATAGCAGTCTGAGGATACACTAATGCCAAAAGCTGTTCTTTTTACATGATAAAGGAGACCTGCTGTGCATGTTAGGAAGGAAGAGTTTGAGGCTACAAAGGCTGGGATCAAGAAGGAATGGGCAGTTAGCTTTGGGGTTAGTCCTGGAAGGGAAACAAGGTACTTCTGAGACAGGTTGATAGAAGGGGGCACAGGAGTTGCTCTTTTGAGATGGAAGGAACACCTGCAGTCCATGTGGCCTTATACTTCTCGGGAGTAATGTGGTAGGGCAGTTGCACTTTTTTAGGAAAGAAAGAACTGGGGCTGGAGGGAAAGGGGAGAGGACCAGGGTGGCTTCTGTCACATCCTACAGACTCTTAGAACTAGCTATGCAGGGAGCAGGTTCTCAGTATGGATGTCTGAAATTATCCTGGGTAGTGTTGGGAAATTAAGGATAAAACCCAAGCCTGGCTGGGTGTAGAAGCAGGTTTTCTCTGCTCAGGACTCAGGTGCAAAGACAGTGAGGGGGAAAAACAGTTCTTAGCAGATTTGGGAAAGACCTAACAAATGTTAGATCCCGTCAAAAGCAAATATAGGAAAAGTATGTTTCTAAATCTTCTAGCTATTCAAGCATATGATATATTTCCTCCAATAATTGATTTAATCTTCCATAAAAATACTATTTCTCACTCAATCACTTCATTCCATGCTTCCACATTTATTAAGTGCTATTGGACCATAGCATGTGCCAGAGACTATCTCTAATAATATTTCTACATTTGGAGGGCACTTTCCTTCTAATTCAATTTCGTGTTTCATACGAAAGTCCGTAAGAGACAATAGGAAGGGAAGTATGTCCATCTCCATTTGATGACTGAGGAAACAAACTAAAGATAACCTCAGGAAGTTGACTTTTTTGGGGGTGGGGTGGGGTGGGGAACAGGCTCTGTCATCCAGGCTGGAGTGCAATGGCATAATCTCAGCTCACTGCAGCCTCTACCTCTTGGGCTCAAGCAATCCTCCCACCTCAGCCTCCTGAGTAGCTGGGACCAAAGGCACATGTCACCACACTCAGCTAATTTTTGTATTTTTTGTAAAGATGGGGTTAGGAAAGTGACTTCTAACCCCAGAATTCTAAACAATCCCCAGTCCAGACCTTCCTCTTCATGGCTGTAGCATAGTCATTGTTATTTACTTGTGTAATGATTTACTTCAAGCCTGTCTTTCCTGCTGGATTGTAGCTCCATGCAGGCAGGCTGAGGGTCTTGTTCCTTGTCATCTTTCCAGTGGGTCCCATTTACCACAGAATCCAGACTGTCTACACATGTAGGTGATAAGCAATAGATTTGCTGGTGGGGTTCCTCCTGGTCTTTCTTGCACAAATCCATTTTTTGATAGAAATTACAACTTAAAGCTATATGAATTAAGATTCTTGAATTTTTAACATTTCTCCTCAATATGTTACCATAATCTCATCCAAATTTATTTTTGCAGTACTTTTCTTAGCCACTCACTTTATCATATCTTCCCAAATCATTCAACTCTATTTTTATGGAAACAACTCTCTGCCTCTTCATGCTCACAGCTCATCAGTCTTAAATCAAATTATTATAAGAATTAATATTAATATAAATTAACCAAGTACAACTGCTATAAATAAATTAAAGAATAACTATGACTGACTCTTGACAAGTAAACTACACAACTGGTGGGAAGGCACCCAGGGATATTAGAGCATTATCTTTCAAATGATTTGACTGCAGATCCACAGAGAGGCATTTCTTATTCCAGCCTAATATATGCACACAAATATGCACACACAAGCATGCATATTCATACAAATGCAAACACACCTATGCCCCTCAAACATAATTTTTAGAGAACACAGCTTATCCTTACAACATGTGATGGATGATTTTCTTCTGTTTTATATCTTTTAAAATTCTGGTGCAACTTTCTAAATTGTTTTCATGGTCCACTCATGGATCTCAATGTGCAATGTGCAAAGTGTCACTAGAGAGTAACTTTAGAGTCAAGAGTATGCTATTTGATGTGGTCCTCAGTCATCACATTTTACAGAGGGGATGGAAAGGATTACTTGGCCTGGCAAGCTGATGAAGTGGAGGTTGGTTAAGAGAGTTTCAAGTGTATATGAAAATGCTTTTTAAATGTGTAAAGAGCTCTGCAAATGTGAGGGATGAAGGCGGCCTTGGGTTTCTTCCTGAACAAGACTCCCTGGCAATTGTTCTTCAATCTGCATGCCAGATCCCCCAGTGGTTCCAATAACTGGGTAAGAGATGGATTTCCTACACCCCTCTGAGGGTAGTGAAAGCCAATCCAAATAGGAGCGGCGTGTCCTCTGTCAGCCAGTGGAGATCCTGCAGACGGCACTGGAGACAGGTCAGCTTTGGTTTGCCTTGACACATTATACTCCTCATCTTGCCCATGGTGGTTCAGCAGTCAGATGGGCTGAGACAACTGTATCACACATGCTGAGAGGACTGTCAGCTCAGGCCACTTAACTAGAGGACCACTCACCTTTAAACTGGAGATCTCATCAACTCTTATGAAATGATCTTTCGATTGTTTTTATAAATGAAGACAAATAGAAATGCTAGAAATAAGAAAAGACAAGAAGATGATCCCAGGCTACAATTGTTAACCCAAACCAGACAGGTGTAATGCCATCTCCAGGAAATCAGAAGAGTGCTGAGGGAGATTTGTTAGTTTTGGGGGTGCTATGCAAACATAAGAGCAATTTATTCCCGATTTCATGGTTTTTCACTCTGAAAAAGGAGTATGTCCTGGAAATGTTCATTCCCATCTCAAAGCTTTCAGCACCTGACAAAATGTTAATGCTATTGTCATATGAAGCCTCCCTGGCCCTGAATATTTAGATAACATGGGCTGCAAAGTCTGTGCTATGTTCTGAGGCCATTCCAGAGCTTCCTCTTTGTCTTTATGAATTCTAAAGGGTTGGGGGATAATTATTTTGGCTTCGAGGGCTACTCTATCTAATTGGTGCAGTTTAGGGATCACTGCACCACTCCACATGCACAACCATGGTGATACAGATGTAGAACTGACTCCTTCCTTAGTCGACACAAAAATCTGCTTGCATGGGGGTTTCACAGGCAGCAGACACACTGAAGATCTTGAGGAAGCAGAAGGGATTTTATCACAATAAGAGCAGAGAGCAGAACTGGAGACAGCCATGTTGGCTGACCATGTAGTTCACTTCACCGCCATGGTGGTGCCAAAATGGTAAACCATTTTCAATTAAATGTTAGGCAGCCTGTTTTCTCATTCTTTCACTCTTTCTCTTGACTCTTGTCTTCCGTTTACCCCCAGATATTTTTTTAAGGGCTTCGTCATTCCATATACCACCTTCAGCCTCATATGATCTCACAGGCCTATAGTGCCTTTCCACCCCAAGGGTTTTCTGTCTTTCTATTAAATCAGAGCAGCTTCATTCTCTCTGACTCTGTTAGTTTGTTTTAATTTTTTGTAGAGATGGGGGTCTCACTATGTTGCCCAAGCTGGTCTCAAACTCCTGGGTTCAAGCAATTCTCCCATGGCCTCCCAAGGTTCTGGGATTACAGGCATAAGCCACCATACCTGGCCTCTCTCTACTCTTATCACCAAACTCAGCTCTGGCAAACCCAAATCCACAAAAAGGCTTATGCCTTAATGGGATCCAGCCTCATTAAAACAATGTTGTAGTTATAAAGGAAATTCATTTTCCTCCCTTCTTAGAAGTGGAAAATGTTTGGTCCCATAACTCACAGTCAGGATATGAAGCCATGACTACATCCTGGGTCTTCTTGACCTCATGCTTTGGTGATATAATGGGTAAATGCTAATATTGGGCTTTTCGAATTTTTTCTCTCTCCATGGTAAAATAACTTCACACCTCTGAAAGCTCTGATTTTTCATCTGTAAAATAATAAGGCTGGATGTGGTGATCTCTTAGGTCCCATTGGCTCTAATGCTCAGAGACTGCATGGAGTGTCTGTACTCTCTGGGCCTACAGGGGCTGACCTGTTGCCTCCATGCAAAGAATAGGGCTGTATTAGTCAGTTCTTGCATTGCTCTAAAGAAACACCTGGGACTGGGTAATTTATATAGAGGTTTCATCGGCTCATGGTTCTGCAGACTATACAGGAAGCATGGCGGCATCTGCATCTGGGGAGACCTTGGGGAACTTTTCCTCATGGCAGAAGGCAAAGCAGGAGCAGGACTGAGAAAGAACAAGGGGGGAGGTGTCACTCTTTTACACAACCAGATCTCCTGAGAACTCACTCACCATCACAAGAACACTGAGAGGGTGGTGTTAAACCATTCACCAAGGAGCCACCCCCATGATCCAATCACCGGGCCCCACTTTCAAAACTAAGGAGTACATTTCAATGTGAGATTTGGGTGGGGACACAGCTCAAAACCTTATTAAGGGACTTTGGTATTGTAACTGGATTTGCAGCTTGGGCTCCGGGCTCAGGTTCTTGGCTTCCCTTGCTCAAAGAATTGAGTGGAGATTCTTACCCCAAAGTTGAGTGTTCTAGCTCCAAACAAGCATTCACAGACCGAGAGAGTGAGCAGAATTGCAGTTTATTGAGCAAGCAAAAATAAAAGCTTCCACAGTATGGAAGGGTGGAAGGGGGCCTAAGAGGGTTGTCGCTGATGGTCAGGGCTATCTGGGCTTATATCCTCAAGTAATTCTGAGTTGCTGAGTGTTTGTCCCCTAGTCCTGTGTGGGGAGACAGCTTGTAACCACGAGTTACCTAATCTCTCCTTCTGGTGGTTGTTTCCTAGATTCTATTGAACTTCCAAGCAGTACTGGAATGTAGTTGAACATCTGACTGATACTTTGAACACAGCTTCCTGATACAGTTGAAGTACCCATGTTGACTTTTTCCCATGCTAGGATTTTCAAAAGGTTCCCCATTGACCCTAAAGGTTTTACTCCCTCAGTATCATACAGGCTCTGTAACTTGTAGCTGTGTCACCTTGGACAAGTGCCATCTACCTGCTCAGCCTTGTTTTCCTAACCTCTTATTCTGCTTAGGTCTTACAGTATTCTTCAAAACAATGATAGTGGCTACTGTATACTAAACGCTTACATGCTGGATGTTGTATTTAGTGATTTATACACACTGTCTCTTATTTTATCTTTTCAGTCAGAACACTTTGTTGCAAGTGGCAGAAACAGAACTCAAGGCTGCTTCTGCAAAACGGAAATGTTCCGGTTCGTCTCATCTCACCCTGCTGTCCTGCATCTAGGCACACGCTTCTTCACGTATATACAGCTTCAAATATGCCCTTGCCTGACAATGCAACTGTCCCATGCACAATAAAAATACAGCCAGCGCAACCCCAAAAGGAGGCAACATGAGATCTTGTTTACTTAATGCATCCGGTTTTGAGTCCAGAGACTCTGATGGATGGGAATTCCCCTTGGTCAATCCAAATGTAGCTTCACATAGCTTTACAGAATTCCATGGCTAGATAGTAACTCTAACTCCCCGTCATATCCAACATTTAACAGTGGAAGCAAAATAGAGTATTCGGAAAAAAGATGTGTTATTTAGGAAAAGAAAATAATAAAACAACATATAGGGGTTACTGTCTTGTAACTGGTGAGATCACACGCTGAAGGTGGCCTGTATTGGCTGCCCTGGCAGTTGCGTGAGTTATGTGATCAGCCAACCAGGGAGTCCTCATTTCTGCTTTCCGGAAGGCTCTTTCCCGCACACATCCACCATGGCCCAGTGTGAGCTGTCTTAGGAAAGAGGTTCACTTCCAGGGCTGCCTTCATTCCTGTAGCAGCCCACTTTCTGTTTGTGCAGGTTTGGGACCTGCTCCTTTCAGGGGTCAGGCAATCACAGGCATTTGTATGCCAAACTTTGCGTTTCTCTGGAAGTTCAAGTTGTTTCTAACTATCCATCCGTTATCGTGGCTAATAATAATAGTAGTAGCTGTAGGTAACTAACACGTGTATTAAGTGCTTTCTACGTGCAGGCGCTTTTCTAAGAGCTTTATATACATTATCTTAACTAAATCTTCAAGACAGCAACATTAAGTAGATACTTTTATTATCCCTCTTTTCTTGGAAAGAGAGGAATAAGGAGGTTAAGTAGCTTGCCAAAGCCATACACTAGTGAAGTTTAGATTGTACTCAGCCAAACCACCTCCCGGCTTTTTAGAGTTGTGCGGTTAACCAGAGGCCTCAAAGCATCTGTCCCTTGGCAACATGTCTTTGTGTTCCCATTTTGGCTTCTGCCCTTGGGCAATATTAAACCATAGCTGGGTGGGGAGGAGCAGCCAGTCTGTCCCTTGTTCCCAGAGGGTGGTCCAGTGGGTGGCTCTATGTAATGTGATTTGACAATCACCTGCTTTGTTGGCTGGGAGCCCTCAACCAACTGAAGATCAGTCTTTTCCCAAATCCCAACCTTGTCTCCCCCTGAGTTTCCAGCTTTTCTGTCTTTGCTTGCATTACCTGTAACTTGGGGAAGAGGGTTTGACTTGGCCAAGCCTTCAAAGCTCAGGAATCTCTGACTTACAGCCACTTAGCACAGCTCATCACAGGCCCTCTCCTAAGAAAATCACCCGCCACCCCACTATGGTTTCAGATGAGTTACCCACACCCACTCCCCATCCCACCATACTTTCAGATGAGTCCTTTTGTAGCTTATTTTCTTTCTTATAGGGCCAAACTGAAGGCTGCAGGATGTAATCCTGACAGTTCCTATCAAGTCTTTTAAGGCTTAAACTTTGATAGGAATATGGTTGAAATCCCAAGATACACAAGGTACATGAGTCATGAAAGACTAGGTTATACTACTCTAACCAACATCTCCAAAATCTCAGTGGCTGAAAACTACAAAGGTTTACTTCTTCTTCATGCATCATGTCCATTGCTGGTCAGCAGGGCAGCTCTGCTCACGACCGATACTCAGGACTCCAAGCTGATATAGCAGCCAGCATCTTGAACGGAGTGAAGGCTGTGAGTGCTCTGGAGAATCTTGCACCACCAATTAAGTGCTTAATTTTGTACAAAATCTGTTGGCCAGAACAAGTAGGTGACATGGCCCTACCTAATGACAGGGGCCATAAAATTCAATTCTAACGTGTGCCTGGAAGGCAGAGAGTGGCAAATATTGGGTGAGCTACTAATGCTTACAACAGTAAGCTTTGAAAGGGTAACCCACATTATAGGGTAACCAACTTTCTACTCAGGAGAGTGAGAAGCCTCTCTACTCCATCTCCTACCCTGACAACTAATTCCATAGTTTAGGGTTGTTCCCTGCAATTCCCAGTCTCTGGGTATCAGTG
This sequence comes from Cheracebus regulus, assembly GCA_963574635.1. Lineage (NCBI taxonomy): Eukaryota > Metazoa > Chordata > Mammalia > Primates > Pitheciidae > Cheracebus > Cheracebus regulus. Next base: position 14,995 of record CAUYQU010068911.1, read on the forward strand.
TCTACAGTATTCAGAATTATTCTGGCTTTTGAATATAGGGAATTACTTTGTATATATGATTAAGAAATCCAGGTTTGCATTGTGCTTTGGGCATAGCTGGAGACAACAGCTCAAATATTCCCAGGACACTATCTTTCTGCATATTTTCTGGCTTTGCTTTTTCATATGTTGTCATCATTCTCGAGAAGGATCCCATATAGGGTAACAAAATAGCCATTGGCAGTTTCAGGTTTGCATTCTATCGGTTTAGCAATCCTTATGGAGAACATACACTGATTTTCCAACAGCACTAGCAGAAGTCACTGGCTTCACTTAGGATACATACATATTACCTACCACTGTGGCCAAGTGTCTTAGTCCATCTAAGCTGCTACAACAACATTCCTTAGGTGAGTAATTTATAAGCAACAGAAATATATTGTTCACAGTATTGAAAGCCAGGCAGTTCAAGGTCAAAGTACTGGCAGATCTGGTGTCTGGTTAGGGCTTGCTCTTTGCCTCAAAGTTGTGTCCTTATAGATGGAAGGGGCAAACAAGCTCCCTTGAGCCGTTTTACAAAGGACACTCATCCCATTCATGAGGGCTCTGCCCTTGTAACCTGTTCTACTTCTCAAAGGCCCCAAAATACCATTGCTTTGAGAATTAGATATCAATATATGAATTTTGGGGTGACACAAACATTCAGCCCTTAGCACCAAAGACATGAGGTTCTCTGATGGACAGTTCTGAGTCGTGTGTGCAGTCCCAAACCAGAAGGCAGATTAGATCCACCAGAACACTATAGGCTGAGAATAGGGGAGGGGTGGCTCCTGAGAGAAAAGGAAATGTCCTGGTCCATAAGAGGAAATGCATGATGGACAGGCAAAGCCAGTAGATATTTGCTACAATCAGATGCCATTTATATCCCCATTTTCTGATTGAGGAAAATTGAAACTTAGCAAGATTAAGTAGCAAGCCCCAGATCATGCAGTGGTAAGTCTGAAATTCAAATGTAAGTCTGATTGCAAATGATATTTGATATTTACTGTGCTCAGTTGCTAGCTAGACATTCCTATTACTAATCTAATAATCTGGAATGTATGACAAAAATGTTACATCAGCTTTTGAGTCCTTAAAACAAAATAATGAGATATACAGTATTTTAAATAATTTTCTTAAATGTTGATGAATAAAATGTCTCTAAATGTAATATGAGCCCCCCAACCATCTAAATCTTTCTGTAAATTAAAAAAACCTCACAATGAATATTTTTAAGTTCAAAATCTTTAGAAAAATTAAATGGTGGAAATGAGTTAGTTGATAAATACAAATTCCCTTTTAGAAAGGACACAGATTTAATATAAAATAATTGCCTCCTTATGTCTGATTTATCTTAAGCCTGACTGCCTTTAAATTATATCTTGCCCTTATTCAGACCTTACCTAGGAAAATAAATGAACCTTTCGCTCTGGAAGGAGATAGAATGGAGAATGCCCTATAAGGAGACAAAGAAGAAATAGTCTGAGTTCTTAAAAGATGGATTGAGATCCCTTTCACTCCTCCTGGTTGCTGAGAAAGACATACATAACCTGCTGCAATAAATTGTGAGTCACTTATAAAGCAGTTCTTTCTAATGTAGATCTATTAGGAATGGCTTCCCTCCCAATTCCTCCCCAAAGAGCCCACCACTGCTGCCTTGCCTGTTCAGAACCTCCTCTGAGGAGTCTGATACACAGTCATCTCCCTCGGGGTCCATGGAGAGAGACCATTTTGGTTGCAGACTGTTAGGACAGGGGGAAGCTTGCTTCATTCCTAAGACTTCATTCTCATGAGGCACATTTTCCTTTAAAGTAAAATATGTGACATTCTAGACCTTCAACAGTAATACCATGGACTCCTCTCCTCCCATCCCTAAAGGGAAAACAAGCAAACAGACAAGTGCTCATATCCTTGAAGATCAAATAGTGCCAATTGTGGCAAAAGAATTGGTGGCTGGGGAGAGGAGCAGGCATCTCCATTATTCTACCTCTTTGTCTAAACAGCCCAAATTTATTGAATAATTGCCGATGCCCATTTTGTATGTATAGACCTGGAAGAATTTACATTTTTAATTGTATGGGCTCAATTTTCTCATAAAATTATATTGTATAAAATAGGGCTGGACATGCAGGTTTATCAAATTTGGGAAGCAGTTGAATAAACATTCTTTCTTTCTCCTTGTGATAGCTTGAGTGTCTTTCAAATGTGCATCTCAGGAACAGATATGAGTGGGACAGTAGACAGCACATCTGAGGCTGGGCATCTAGTTGTAAAGAATATGGTATTTACTGGTGACCTTGACCAGAGCAGTTTCCACAGAGTAGTAGAGATGAAACCCTGGTTGGAGTGGATTCAAAAGAGAACAGGAAGAGCTGAAATGAAGACTGAGAGTAGAGGCAACTTTTAAAGGAGTTTTACTGTAATTGGGGCAGATAAATCTGGCCATAACTAGAAAGTGATGTGAGATCAAGAGAGGGTTCTGTGTTGTTTTACAATAGGAAGGATTATAGGTTTGTATGCTAAAGGGAATGATCCAGAAGAGAGAAAATCCTGATTTTTGAGTTTAAAAAGGAGGCAATTGTTGAATAATTGTCTTTGAGTAGAAGAGAAAGGGTAAGGTCTAGTGCACATGCAAGGGATTGACCTTGGATTTCACTCATCCTAACCAGGGGGCATGAAGTACTCACAGTATAGGTGCAGGAAGCTGGGAAGATATAGTGAAAGGAGCCTATAAAAATTCTCTTCCAGTTGCTTTAGTTTTATTAGTGAAATAGAAAATAAAGTATTCAGCTGTGATGAGGACAGGAAAAGAGGTACTGGAATTCAAGGAGGGAGAAAAGGATATGAAATAATCCTCTAGTTGAATGGTAGAAAGAACACCCTAGAAGAACAATCCAAAGATGTTTATTTCAGGATTGCAAAGTGATAAACTTAAACTTGATCCCACAGACTCTGGCTGTAAGTGCAAGTTTTGAATTCTGATTGGAACCGTCATGTGGTGATTAAATAATGCCTGCTGCACAGTGGTGGAAAGTCTATAGGTGATGGATTTAATCTCATGGTCTTTCAAATATTAAATAGTCTATAAAACCAAAATATTCTCAATGAAATAAAACAAAGATAGTCTTCCTGACAAGGATAGACCTGAAACTTTTAATGGAACTGTTCAAAGATCCATTAAAAAATATTCCAAGGACTTGAGGAAAAAACATTGCAAGTTGAGACGTCAAAAGATAATGCAGCTTCTGAAGTCAGAAACATAATCTAAACCAGAATAATGTTCAAATGTTGTGTACCAAGGCTCATCAAGAATATTTTTACAGTATAATTTTGGAAGTGCAGAAGACATTAATATTTAAAGAAACATGTATAAATAAACTTTTAGACAGTTTTTTGACCTGACTTTCACACTCCAGTAGGATGGTGTTTAGGTGGTCCACAAATCCCTGAATCTGCACACCAAATATCATCTGTAGATGAGTATCACATATTTCTGCAGGTGAGCACGTAACTTTGATTGCATTTTCAGAATAGACCATGAATCCAAAAGCATTAAGAACTTCCTAAGAAAATGATCTACATGAGAAAACTTGTCACACGAGTAGAATATTTTACATCAGAAAACTTCTGAAATAAAGATTTAGAAACACCTTGGAATAACAGAAACATAATGGGCCAGAAACCAAGAGTTTGCATTCCACAAGACTTCCTTCTATTAATAGTAAGTTGTCTGATAATGGACAAACCTCCTCATTTATTGGGAATCAGCTACCTTCCCGGTAGAGAATCATGCTGGAACATGCGGTTTCTAAGGTCTCTTCCAGTCCTAACATGGTAAGATGCCATGAACATGTACCACACTGTATGGTTTTTGTTCTTAAAAATGAGAGAGACTGGCTTTATCTACAAGAAAGGCTTTGGATGGGGCATTCTGGCTTTTCCTGGATCCTTCTTTTCTCCTCCTTTAAGTCACAATAAAAAACCACCTACCAAATACACAGAAATAACAAGTTGTCATCTAGAGGCTGCTTTGGCCCAGCTGGTAATGCTAAGTGACGATGAAGACACATTTCTCTCTCAGGTGCTTGCCAAGAATGGATTTCTACATATTTACATGTGACATGATGTCTTAGTCCATTTGCTGTTGCTATAACAGAATCCTTGACAATGCGTAATTTATAAATAAAAGAGATTTATTTAGTATGATTTGGAGGCTAGGAAGTCAAAAATTGAGCAGCTGCATCTGGTCAGCATCTGTGAGAGCCTTGTGTTGTGTCATAACATGATGGAGGGTATCTCAAAATGAGAGGGGCACACAAGATAGAGCCAACTGGCTTGTCACAACTAACCCAGTCCTGTAAGAACATACTGATCCACTAACCCATTAATCTATTAATTCATTAACTCATAAATGAATTCATCTATTCATGAGAGCAGAGCCCTTGTGACCCAATCACATCTTAAGGGCATCACATCTTAATATTGTTATATTTGGGCTCAAGGTTCAAAATGTGTTTCAGAGGGGACAAACATTCAAACCATATCACATGACAAAATGGCAGAAAATGCTGTGCAATTCCACAACCAAGAAAAGGTGAAGAGACTGTGACTACCTTCATCTGAGAAACATTTGAGTTCCTCCTGATCTTAAGACCTCCCCACAATGTATGTATGATAGCAACTTCCTCTGACAGAGTAGTGAGTTTGATGATAATACATAGATTGCTGTAAATTGTCTGCTGGATTACCTGTTCCTACCACCTTAGAGTGCTCACAGCTCAGTGGCTGTGGAAGTCAATCCCCAGGATGTTCCCCTATGATCCTTCCCTCCTTGTATTCACCCCTGTAAAGGTTCCTCCCACAATTAATTAGGGTTTGCTTTTGTGACCAACAGAATATAGCAGAAGTAAGGATATGTGACTTCCAAGGCTAATTAATAAAAGGCTTTGCAGTTTTCTCCTTCTTCAGTTGGAAGCCACCTGCCATGGACACTCAAGCAGTTCTGTGGAGAGGCTCATGAGGAAAAGAACGGAGGCCCCACCCCACCAACATCCAGCACCAACTTGTCAACTGTGTCTGTGAACCATCTAGGAAGCAGATCCTCCTGAAGCCCCAGTCAAGCCTTCAGATGACTGTAGCCGCAGCTAACATCTGACTGCAGTCCCATGACAGACTCCAATCCAAACCCTACCAGAAAATTTGCTACCAAATTCCTGACCCATGAAAACTGTGTGTATAATAAATGTTCATTGTATGATAAAGCCACTAAATTTTGGGGTAATTTCTTACACAGCAATAGATAACTATCAGAGTTACGTTGCTTCACTTAGGTTCTATGGCAAATGACACATGATGAACAGAGAAATTGGAACAGGCAACAGGTTTCAGTAGAGAAACTGGTTGGTATTGTGAGTGACAGTTTTTATTATATTTCAAGCTATAGTACTGTATGTTCTTGAATAAACTATGCTAACCAAGGCCATCTAAAAATGTCCCAAAATATATGGTGAGAATAATATTTCCAAAATACTAAACCAATGTTTGTAGCTTCTGATAATTCCTAATTCCTAGTTGCCCCAAGCCACCACCTGCCCCAACTAAAGCAAAAGAATTGATCACATCATAATCACCTGAGACTGGCTCAAAGGTTGCCACATCCCTGGCCTAGTTTTTATGGGACATGGAAATTCCCATGTGCTCCAGAGGGAATACAGATGTCGACTGATGACGCTGGCTTCCAAGCTCTCTTGAGGAAGATGGTTACTCTCTAGACTCAGCTCCATAGCTGACTCTGCTAGCCAGGTTCTCAGCAGCAGCCACAGGCAGGTCTCAGGGGATCAGAAGGATGAGGAGGAACCACCAGCCCATGGGCGCCTGCTCACAGATGGACACACCAGCCTCAGCTACTCAGTGACAGATGCAGCCCAGGGACCAAGAGAACATCACAATATTTGGAGGATATGTGGGCTTCCTTTGCAACTGACCATGATGCTTTTTTGTGAGGGAGGAGGTGGGGAATGCCCTTGAGAGGAGGGAAAGTAATTACCCAGCAGAAGTTATTTTACTCAGAGGAGACTTTCGTAACTTGAATTGGGAAGACTGAGCATTCTCTGCCATCTGCAGGAATGGAGCCTTGTAAGCAACTAAGGTTCTCGATGGGAGGCGCCCCCACTCGACAACTTTGGTCATTGCCCTGCTCTCATCTCCATGATGCTGGGAGTTCTGCTCCTTTGCCTCAACCTCCTGCAGCTCTTGAACTCCCATATGTTTCCAGTAAGAACAGGAGGAGGAAAAAGACTATCTAAAGAGACCTTGCCTATAGTTCCAGTGCTTTGGGAGAGCTGGGCAGGAGGGTTACTTGAGGTCAAGAGTTTGAGACCAGCCTGGGCAATAAGCAAGACCCTATCTCTAAAAAAAAAAAAAAAAATTAGCCAAATGTAGTGGTGTGCACCTGTAGTCCCAGCTGCTCTGGAGGCTGAGGCAGAAGGGTCACTTGAGCCTGGGAGATCCAGGCTGCAGCGAGCTGTGATCACACCACTGCACTCCAGCCTGGGCAACATAGCAAGACCCTGACTCAAAAATAAATAAATAAATACACAAAAATAAAGAGATCTTACTTTGGAGACTACTACAGAGGTCCAGGTGAGATATGTCACTGCCCTACATCATGGCCTTATCTAATGGCCTGGCCAAAGAGCAACTAAACAGCAAATGGTTTTGATTCTTCATAGCAGCTCTCAGGTTCTTTGCAGCAACCTCATAAGCCAAGCCCCACCCTCAGCTTCTCACTTGCTGGGCAGCCCTGGGCAGACCCCTTCATGTGCTTGGCCTCTGCTTCCTCATTTTTAAAATAGGGTGGAGGTGGTAGTAGTGAGGAATGAGTAGACGATTTTATTTCTTTTTATTTGCTTGTGGTGTTTTTGTTTTGTTTTGTTTTTGCTTTGGTTTTTGGTCTAGACATGGGGAGATGGGGAGAGGATGGGACCACATTAGATAATCTTAAATGATGATGGAGCCAGAACATTCTAAGACTTTATGTTATAGCATTTTCTCATGGAAATGCTGTCGCTCCCACAGATCACTACACTTCCAATCTACAAGTTAACTATTTTATAAACATAACCAAAAAGTGTTTAGTAAATAGGCCAAGGCCAAGAAAGAATCTGCTTAAACTACACAGCTAAAGGGTCTTCACCAGGAGGTCAAGAAGGGGGGAATGCCTTGGTTCTAAGTTTAACAACAACCATTACCTGCAGAAATGGGTGAAGATTACCTCCTAATAGCTTGTTCCCAGGTGGCTGGTCTAAGTCTCACAGGACAGAAGGGCAAACAAATTGGATCCTGAGTGAAGCAGCAGGCAACTTTCCCTGACAGCTATTTCCTCCCTCTGAAATTTAGCGGTTGTAACCATTGCCAACCAAGCCCCAGCGCTCAGAACACAGCCCAGTGCAAACAAGCTCACAGACTGTCTGAATCTTCTAAAGAAATAAAGACAAATAAAAATCGGCTGACTTGTTCAAACATTAAAAAAAAAAAATGGAGGCAGAGAGAAGGAGCAAGACAAAATATTTTATCATTTAGTGACCAAACACAACCATGTAGGAAAATATTTTTGGTATCTCAATGGTGAGATTTAGTAGTGTGGTGTCTGTTTTAACTTTTTTTGTCAGTTCTCCCAAAGGTGGTTTTATTTTGCTGAAAAGGCAAAGAAAGGGGTTAGAAAAATTAGCATTAATTAAGCTTTATTTCCCTTGGCTACTGGCCACAAAGTTCAAATAAAGTGCAGCTTCTAGCTGAGTCCCCTCACAAGCAAAATTCAGAATGCATGGCTTAATTCATGAACATTCTGTTTCCCTAACAAGAAAAAGGAGAAATGTAGGGATACGGCTAGAAAAAGTAAAACAAGAAGTATGTCTTCTATTTGGCTTCCTTTAGTTTACTGCTTTTAAGGGAAAGAATTGGTGGAAAAAGGAAAAGATACAGACAGGGTACAGTTATGTTTCAACCTTGTCAAATATGTGCAGGTATATTAATAAACAAATATTCATTTCCGTGAACAAAAGCTCCATTCTTCCAGGTCAAAGCCTTGGTCAAAAACCTTGACATTGTCTTTGATCCCTGCCTCACACATCACATCCCTCTAATCTGCTTTCAAAATAAATCCAGATCCAATTGCTTCTCAATTCCCCTCCCCACCACACCATACTACCAGCACGAGCCACTATCGACCCTTGTGTGGAATACTTACATAGCCTCTGAACTGGTCTTCGTGCTTTTTTCTAAGAATGTGTTCTTTATTCAGTCTGATCCGGTTCCCAGCTACCTCCATGACTTCATCTCCCCGTTTCCCCACCTCGCTCATTCCGTTCCAGCCATGATCCGTTCCTCACACATGCTAAGCATTCTCTCACCCCAGGGCCTTGGCACTGGGTGCTCCCTCTGCCCAGAACGCTCTTTCCCCAGACAGGTTCCACAGCTGTTTCCTTGTTCTTTCATGTATGTAATGAATGCCTCTAGTGATCAGAGGTCTTTCCAGACCACTCTACATAAAGTGCCCAGTTTCCACCCAGTATTCCAGAGCTCCCTTTCTCATTTTAATTTCTTTTTCTCCATAGCACGTACCATCACTCTACATACAATTATTTGCTTATTTATATTTGATATTTCCCAATAGAATTTTTACTACCCAACATACATTTATTTGTTCACTTATTATCAAAATCCCTTCCATCAGAATTTACACTCCTTGAAGAACTGTTTTATTTATTGCTGTATTCCCAGTACCTACTATACTAGATGATGGCCAAATAATATCAGTAACATAAATAGATGAATGAATGATAAATAACTTAATAAAATCAATACATATAAAAGAAAGAGAAGATGGAGGAGAATAAAGTGAGGAAGAGAAAAAGAAAGAAACACAACTCCCAAATACATCTCCCTAAGGTAATAATAGTGTGGGTGAATATTTTGTACTTTTCTCAATTTTCCTAAATATATGAAATAAAGATATGTTACTTCTGTAATAATAAAAAAAAACCCCTAACACTTATCTTAAAATACTTTTTGTCAAATTTTAAGATTTTGTTATGATTTGAGAATAGAAAATGAAAGTATATATTCTGGGTTTTGTTTTGTTTTGTTAAGTCAGTGCTTCACAGTTTTAGGAGGACAAGTCAAATGGCAGGGGAGGGTTCTTGAGATGAAGACTCAAATCGTCTTAATGGCACCATTACCCACTGAGTTACCCAAGCCAGACACACAGGTGCCTTGCCCCTCCTCTGTCTCCCACTCCGTCCCCTCCTCACCAGCCCTGTCTAGTCCCACTGGCATCATCACTACAATCAGACACCCAGCCGTCATTTTTACTCCTTGCTCACTTCCACAACTAAAAGTCAATCAGATACTCCCAATTTGTCTTCTTACAGTATCTGCCTCTTCTGGTCAACCCACACCATCATTGCCTTAGGGCACGCCTTTCTTATTTTTCTTCTAGATTCCTGCTTTCTAATTCCTCTCTCTTTTTCTAATCCCTCTGCTTCAGGCAGCCTCCCAGTGTCGCTGGAGTGGTTTTACTAAAACACAAACTGAATCATCTCATTCTGTATACATCTAACATTCCTTGACTGAGCACACAGCCATGCCCCACCCAACCCACCAAGACCTGACTCTGTCTGTCCTTCTGTCTTCCTCCTGCAAGGACGCACTGCCCAACGCAACTCCAGTATATGTGGATCCCCAAACTCCTTGACCATCTCCTGACTGGGGATGCCCACCTGTCTTCTTGGAAAGTCAGTCTCTCCCTTTTTTGGTCTATTATCAGGCACCTAGCCTTTAAAAGCCAGTTCTCTGGCTACCTCTTCTGGGTGGTTCTACCTGGTTCCCATTGCTTTAGATGCCACTCTTTTGGGTTCCCAAAGAAACTCAGACCATGTTTTAGACACTGATTTACTTCTCAGAATTTTACATTGACTGTTAGCTCCTTAAGAGAAGGGTCCATGCCTTAATATTTCACTTTCATTTTCACACTTAACTCAGGGTTTAACATCTAGTAGAAATTTAATAAATCCTTGCAAGAGAAAGAGACAGAGGAAAGAGAAAACCCAGCTTGGTAATTAGATAGATTAAGGCTATAAATATGTCGTGGGAAAAAAAGTACAAAGGTCTTAAGATATGCCCATTAAATCTCTGTGAATGTTTGCAAACCTCACAGCAGAGATATTTGAAGTGAATAGTTTATATTGGTTGAGTGTAGACAGACCTCATGGATTTGAATCCCAGCTGATCCTCTTGAAAGCCAACTGACCCTCAGCATGTTACTTAACCAATTTGAGCCTCGGTTTCCTCCTCTATTAAGTGAGAAGAATAATACTGTCTCCTTGCTGAAGCTGGTGTGAGGTTAAATAGGATAATGCATGTAAAGGGCTCAGCACAGTGCCTGAAAGCAGTAAATGGTCAATAAATGTCACTAACGATCATGATGATGATAATCACTATGAAACAAGACACCAAAGTGTTTTTAACAGAACAGTTAGGGGAGGTTCAATAATAAAAGTATTCAATGTATCAAACCAGAATCTCAATCAATGGTATTTCAAAGACCAGCCCCTAAATTAGCATCATCATTTAAGGGCTTGGTGAGGCCAACCAGCTGCTGTTAATAGCATACAAGCTGATTTCACAAGAAAGGCTGCTCAGATTTCTTATGATTTAACAGCAATTTTGAAACTGTGTATTCAGTCATTCCACAGGATGGCAATGTGTGTTGTGTGAAATAGAATCACAAGATGTTGTAAACCAGGTCCAACAGTGATATTTACTGCAGGACTTCTCTCAATGTCTCCGAAAGGGCGGGGGCAGGATTTGCCCAGCATTTTTAACCATAATGTCCTGTGCTTTTTAGATTTCCTGGGACTTTACAAAACGCCCCAATTCAAGGAAAGCTCCAAGGATGTAGTATTTATAATCCCAGGTCAGCTAGGAAGGAAGAAAAGAAGAAAAACAGGAAGAACACACAATCTCCAAATACATGTTTCTACTGTGATAGTATAATGTGAGTAAATATTGTGTGCTTTATTCAATTTTCCTAAATGCATAAAATAAAAAAATACATTGCTTCCATAATAATAAAAAAAAGATTACATTTACCTTAAAATGATTTTGTCAAAGTTAAGATTTAGGTAACATTTGCGAAGTGGGAAGTACATATTTTTTTAAAACACTGATGTCTCATAGTTTTAGAAAGGGGAGTATCATGTTCTTTGTGAACTAACAGACAGGCAGAGGGCCTAGTTAACAACTGTGTGATCTTGGACATTCCCAAACAGGGAGGCACATCATAGAACACAAAACAAAGCAGGGAGGCCCTCAAGGCCCTGCTGCTCCTGGAAGTTCCTCCTATTGGCTGCAGGCACCTGCTTGGACCTGGAGGGGGAAGGGCACAATGCAGTCAACGTCTCACGGGCACGTCTCCCAGAGCTATGTTGATGCTGGGTTACCCAGCACACCTTGGCCCTCTCTTTCCTTCACCCTGCGCAGCCTGAACAAGGCACGTGGAGCCAGGCATGGGGAGAGCTTTCACGCAAGCCCCTGAACTCTGGCCAGGCAGCAAAGGCCAACCAAGCCTCTCACCTCCCTCATCGCCTCCAGTTACAGTCAGTCTCATTCCTCTTGTATTCATTTGATTTCAAGGATCTTTGATGATTCTCTCTGTAAGTTTTTCTTCTTTATTCCAAATTGGTTTCCTGTCATTTTTATAAGAAGGAATTTATTGGTGCTTTAAAAAAAATGGAAAAATGTCTTTGTGCCTAAATCTTTCTGTAACAGCCTTCTTTACAACGTTGGTCTCTAACCTGTGTCTTTTCCTCTCTTTGCTGCATTCTGTGCCTCTGGGCCCAACTAACTGGAAGCAGATCTGATCAAGGCTGGAGTGGTAATGGGGTGGGGACAGCCCAGCCATGGGCAGCTGAGGGCTGTGCGCCTTGCTAAGGTCCATACTTGCCTAGCACTGGCCAAGACTCTTTCCCCCAGCAGCTCATTCTCCTGCCCTCTCTGAATAACACACACTACACACGGAGCCACCACTAATACACATAGCCCCGGGCACTTTTCCCACTGTGTTCAGCTACTGAGGATACAGACACCTTCTAGAGGCTGGAGGGAAGTGCATACTCAAGATTCAGTCTAAGTCTGCAGACACCACCCACAAACCAGCCTCACAGGTGCATTCTCTGCAGGGCAAAATGCTGGTCACAGTTCGGAGCCAGGGCTGCCCTCCTTCATCCTAGGGAAGGTCATCTGCCCTTTGCCAGAGCTAAACAAGAGGCCTCCTCTGGGTTTCAGCAAGTTGTGGTTCCATCACTGTGCCAGGGCAAGGAGGAGGGGTTAGAGAAGTGTAGGGGAAGAGGGGTTGGGGGGTTGGGGGATAAGGTAGTACCAGGGGCAATGTCTGGTCTCACCCGCTGCTCCTTCAAGTAGACCCATCAATGTAAAAGAGGGAGCTATGGGGATGCAAAACTGGGATTTCCCAGTTCTGGAGTCAGGGCCATGCAGCCATGACACACTCATACTTACTGGAGACCACCGATGTGGGTTGATCACAAGGTCAGGAGATCGAGACCATGCTGGCCAACATGAAACCCTGTCTCTACTAGAAAAAATGCAAAAATTAGCCAGGCGTAGTGGTGGGTGCCCGTAATCCCAGCTACTGCGGAGCCTGAGGCAGGAGAATTGCTTGAACCCGAGAGGCAGAGGTTGCAGTGAGCCGAGATCGCACCACTGCAGTCCAGCCTGATGACAGAACGAGACTCCGTCTCAAAAAAAAAAAAAAAAAAAAAAAAAAGAAATGCATAAGGAAGGCTTAACATTTGTTTCACAGTCATAGGAGAAAGAGGGGTGAGTGGAAAACAGCAGTGTACATACCATGATCCATGCAGTGGAAAAGGTTTACCCACAAAATATTCATGAAAGGAAAGAGAATGAATAAAGCAGTTTTTTCTGTTTAGTGAAATTAGAGGTGGTATTTATGTTTCTCTTCACAAATTTCTACTTCTGATTTTTCTACCATAAGTATTCTTACTTTATCAACAGAAAAAGTCACTAAGCTATTTGTTCGAACATGCACTCACCACCTCTTTCCAGAATCACAATTATGGATAAGACTGGTGCATTCGTATGCATATATAAACACACATTTGTACACCACACAAATATATTTCTGAGTGAATGAAAATATTTATGTTCATGTATGTCTATAACTGCATATGTCTGTATCATATCATAATTAACTTCAAAGACCCATCAATACAGAAAATTGATCTACTGGTAAACCCACAGAAATATATCACACCCATCAGGTCAACAATAAATAAGACAAAGAGATACCCATTTTCTGTGACATGGTTTGTCTTCATTTCCTGGGTTTAAGTGACTGTTACAAAATAATCCATTTGCTCTTTGTGAAGATGGCCATCTTGACAGAATAAAATGAGAAAGGTCCTGCCTGGAGCAGAAGCTCTGTGCCACCTTGGTGACAGCTACCTTAATTGATATCTGTGCCCAGGGGCAGCTTCTCTCTCTTCTTCCTCCTCTCAACTGAGAAACTGCACATCACACAATAGAACAGCTCAGGGTAAGATGCTTTGTCTTGGGCCAGTGTGGGCCCAGTGCTGGCACTGAATCCTGGAGCCACATGATTTTCTGTGTGCCTTTCTGACATGACTGCCCCACCAGCCTCTCCTGCTGTTACCAACCAGTGCTCCTTCTAACAGGTGCCCCTGATACTCTGTGGCCCCCCAAGGACTCTTCTATGAGAAGGAGGTTTTGGACTGCCTCCAAGGTCTCAGGCACTCAATGCTCCGCATCTGAAAGTCATCACAGCTGGCATCTCATGCACTCTCCCTGCAATTTTCCTGCTCTGTGCAGAGCAGGGCAGAGCCTACAAGAAATAAAGTACTTTGTTATGTATAACTTAATCCTCAAAGGTATAGAAGGTTGGGCCCCAGATGAAGAAAAGTTAGATGGAAAGCAATGGCTGAGTCAGATGGCTGAATTTCTGCTCTAGAATTCCTGCATCCCTTTGGAGTTTTCATAATTTGATCCCCCCCGTTAGCACTACCTGTAGGGGAATGACACTCTTCCTTAAACTGCATGTTGAACAATTACTTCAAGTATTTCCTCTAGAGAACTTTGCTTTTCTTCTTGTTGATCCTTGTAGGATGATGTGGGTGAGTGTGTGTGCATGCATGATTAAGAAAAAGAATCATTCATTTGAAGAACCAATTGACAGAATAGAGGATTACAGTTGGTGCTTGGTGAGATCTGGGAGACTAGCACGTCTGTCTGTCCAGCCATTCATCTATCCTTTCAAAACATAGGCTCCAAAGACTGGTTAGAATGAGATGCATACTGGGCCTGAAAGTTACAGTCAAAAGGTGTATTCACCTTCTGCTCAAAGGGCTACTATTGTAGCCCTTTGTTACTGACATAGTAATCCAATATAAATGTTTCAAAGTCAAAAATAAGTATTACACTCAGTAGTCAAAATTTAAAAGAAATCAGAGCAGATCCAATGAAAAATCTCTTTCTTAGCCAGGACTCCTTGGGTTGTATCTAATTCTATCTAACTTACGGCAAAGGAGGGAGTCCATTGGTTCCCATAACTGGGAAGTCTTGGGTTATAAAATAAACAAAAGAGTCATGTTTTCCTGGCATCAGAGGTGACATCATAATCTCTCTCTCACTCTCTCACACACTCACACACACCTTCTCTCTCTCTGTTTATCCCTTACACTGAAAAGACAGTGCAGGCAGCTAAAAATTCATATCCTTGCAGCTATTGTTCCAAACTGAAGAGCACACACAGCCTCTAACAGCATCCATACAGCAAATATTGAGAAAGACAGTGATTGGCCCCACATAAGTGGTGTCTCGTAATGCCAATCACCCTGGCTTGGGGATAGAGGACTTGGGCTGGCCTGCCAGAATTGCATACTCCCTTATGCATCTCAGGCCAGGGAGCATACCTGGGGTAAGAGGGCTGCTCTGGCACTTGTAGCTACAGGAGGATCCCATGGCATGGGGAAAGCATGGTTCCTCCCAAGGCAAAGTAAGTATACTCACCTGAAGGAGGGGGAAAAATACCAGACGGAAAAATAACTTCTCAACACATCATTGTAAAATGTACCTAAAAAGGAATTGATCCTGTTGAAAATAATTTCAGAAAACTAAAAATGAAAATGGAAAAAAGGCTGAGATATTTAATACTGTCAGATCAAATATTATTAAGAACATAAGGTGGCTCAAGAGATTTTACTCCAGAAAACACCTTCACAGTGAAAATCCAGGAATATTGTATCATCTCGGTTAAAATGTTTGTTTTCATAAAAAGAGTCCAAACAGCCTTGGGATCAAAACAACTTTTCCTGGAACTGAGACATATTTCATTCTCTTAAGAAGTCCAAATTTAATTAAGATTGGATAAACAGCATCTGGACATTCCTGATCTTATATCTTGACATGATTCAGCCTCAAAGGCAATGGTATTTTCTTAGAAGATGATCTTGCCTTTCTTTCTGCTGGGCTTTGTCCTCAGGTTGGGGAGGGGAGATGTTGCTGGAATCTGTCACAGTCCAGCACTAGTGTGCAGCCTCTTTCTGTGGGGCCTCTGCACAGGAGGCCAGAGGGGAATCCAGCACTTTGCAAAAGTCCAAAAGTCTCTTCAAGGACTCTGAAGGGGGATGGCAACCAAATCTTAGCTGTCCTGTTTTACACAGTTTTATGACTTTTAAACTACTTCTATCAGTTATTCTGTTTTATGGCTGCAAATGATATGATAAATTGGATTCCCTCCTAGAGAGGAGGGAATCTTTTTCTCTGCATGTGTGTGTGTGTGTGTGTGTGTGTGTGTGTGTGTGTGTGTGTGTCACAGTTTAGAGGACTTATGACTGGTCTGTAAAACTGATCATTCCACAGACCCATGCCCTTTCTGACCTTGTGTAACCTCACCCAGTAACAACTAATGCAGAGAGAATATTGAACTCCAGAGCCTATCTCTGAGGGTAAGACGCCAAGCTGATGCCAATTTTGAGTTAGCTTTAGCAAAGCTGTCTCCCTCAGAGATCTGATCATGCCTCTTTTATAAGGCCAGTCTCCTTGGTCCTATGGGAACAATTTCCCCTTATGTCTAAGCCCCTCAGCTATGTGATGTGGACACATCACTTCATGTCTCTGGACTCATCTATAAAATGAGCAGATTAGATCAGGTGATTTCTGTGGCCCTTCTATTCCGAAACATCCTACGATGCTATGACACCCTAATGCTGTATCCCGTCACCGTGATCTATGGTAGTTTTCTACAACCATAAGTCTTTCTTGTGTCTCTCAGATAAAGGCCAGGTCCTAACCTCAACCCTGCAGGTTTATAGCAGGAACAGACAGAGACAGGCCCCAGCTATGTCCAGAGGAAAATGGGTAAGTTTAAGTTAGTAGCATCCTTAATAACGTGGCTGTTCCTTTCTCCTTCTCCCCTCTGGGATTAAAGCTTGTGTGCTGACTGTTGAAAAATCAGTCATTAACAGCTAGGAAATGACTTCCTCATCCATCAGAGCACTGCTCAGCCATGTTTCAGCTTTTCCCCCTTTCTCTGTGTAATTATTCTCATCCACCACTGATTACAGTTTATAATAGCCATAATTCTCTCCGAATCAATCATTGCTTTATTTTACCATAGGGTTACCAGCAGAAACATGAGGGAATGCAGATACCCCCGGCTGGGCTTTATTTTTTGGAAATTGCAGGCTTTCATCTGGATCTCATTTAATCATCTGGATGTTCAAAGAAAAGCAAAGATTTTAATTCAAAGGCATTTTTTTCTACTTGCTCTTAATTCTTCCCCTCATATTTTTTAAAGGGAAATGATGGCTGGTTAAATGAGGCTAATACTGTGTGAAATCTGCTAGTGTTGTCACTTGGAAAGATTGGTAGGAGACACCGCAGGATTCTCGTCATGAATTGAAAAATTTCTTTGGCACTTTACCTACCTGAATATTGTATAGACTTCTCAGCCTGGGTGATTTCCTGGAAAGTTCAATAATTACCGTTTCTTTCTGCAGACTGATTAGAACAAAAATTCCTACCATGAATATAGCTTTTCTTGTAAATTGTGCAAAAGTATGAAAATCAGTCATTTACAGTCTAGTGAGAATTTAAGGCAACTCAGTTTTATCCCACATTTGCCAGACTTAATATGTACCATATACCATGCCAGTGTTTGGGCAAATTTTAAAAAATTAATTTGATCTATTCCTTGTATCCACATGGTTGCTGGAGGTAGTAGGAAGAAAAACATGTAAATAACCATTTTGGCATTCATCACATGCATCTTGGCTTATGGGGGTACAAAGTACAGCAGGAGAATAGGAAGGAGAAATATTTATATCCTAGGGATCTTAGAGTTCCTAGAGGAAATGTGGTTAGAACTGAACCCAGGAGGAGGGGGCAGAACTTGAGCAAGTTGCCATTCCAGGAGGGGGAAGCAGAAATTAATCACAAAGTCTTGCAGAGGAAGAGAGGCTGAGGGAGACCAAGGCCAGTGGGGAGTGTCTGGAACAGTGAAATGTCCCGAGATGATGGGATGGTATGTAGAGCAGCAGTCTGAAGCCCAAGGGCTGTCAGCAGCGTTAGGAAAACCTTTGGAGAACCACAGTGGCCCTTCACAGGGAGCTCCAGAAACACTTGCTGAGGCAACCCTGGCAAACACAAGAGGATGACAAAACAGCAGGTCATTCTGGATGCATGATTAGAAATGTCCACTCATTGCTAGTGAAGTTTGGGACTTAAAATGATGAAAGAAGTAATTTTACAGTATTAGACTCCCCACCTACCACCCAAAATGTGGTCTTTTCAAACCCCCACAAAAAACTGGTTAAAGTTAACACTCTAACATAAGAATTTGTATAAGAAAATAAACATAATATTTTGGAAGCACTGAATCAGCAGCAGCGGCAAATGTTCTCAGACCTGTTACACAAAGGCAGGGTTTGTATCCATGGTAGGAATGACGGCAGCTCATTCGATTTTGCATCCATCCTTATTAGGACATGCTTGGATTATGAGGGAACCTATAAACTCTCATAAAGCTCCTCACGTCTTCAATAGCCACGTTAGCCACATATGAGACATGAAATAATGTATGCAGCAAAAGCCCAGGGGTCTACAGTCTAGGGGGAAATGTTCCAGGTAACTGTTAATCTGGAAGTGATTTTCTTTCTCTAACAGAATGGGTGGTCTATATCAGTGGTTTCCAGGCTTTTTTTTTTTTTTTAATTTCAAGAGGCAGTTACAACAAAATTTTTTTTTGAGACAGCATCTCACTCTGTTGCCCAGGGTGGAGTACAGTGGCATGATCTCAGCTCACTACAACCTCCACCTCCCAGGTTCAAGTGGTTCTCCCACCTCAGCCTCCTGAGTAGCTGGGACTACAGGGACACACCACCATGTCTGGATAATTATTATATTTTTAGGTAGAGATGGGGTTTTACTCTGTTGGCCAGGGTGGTCTCAAACACCTAACTTCAAGTTATCCACTCGCCTCGGTCTCACAAAGTGCTGGGATTACAGGCATGAGCAACTGCATCTGGCCAGATTTTTTAAAAATTGTAATTAGATGGTAATTGGTGATGGTGAGGGGATTAACATGAATTTGCCTACCTTTTATTTTGCCAAGCCAGGGCATTAAAAATAACCACTCCTATGTACTCTTTCCATGTCTTAAACCCAAACAGCATAACTTTCTACCAAAAATATAAGCAAGCCACAATCTCAGCATAAAGGATAAAGGATAGTCCTTTCCGTTAAAAGCTTTATTGAACAAAATCTCCCTTCATTGTCCTTACTTTTCTTATTTTGCAAGAGAATGCTCAAATATTCTCAAAGGGCTTTGGTCCCCTGAGAAGTTCTGGTCTGGATGAGCCCTCCTTCTGGCTGCTGGAAGGTAGCCCAGAGAGAGACACAATCCTGGGGCCATTTCTCTGGACATACATTGGAAGAAATGGAAAGAACAGTCTTATCTTCCAGCACTGCCCAAATTGATTGGGAAGCAAATTAGGACTATTCATCTTGACTCATGTTCAAAGTGTGACATTTGATAACAGAAGGAGTCAGAGGCTAAGAAGTTTGTCTTTCAATTAATACATAGGCCTTGTTATGGAGAGATGCCCAGCCTATTAGGCTTTTTGTGAAAGAGCACCTTTGTGGCACAGAGACCAGTCAACTCCACAGAATTAGGATAAAAAGTGCTAAATGTTTGGAACAGGACCCAGCCAGAGATATCCTCTTGGCTACGGTTTTTACTCATCCCCAGAGTGGGGGCAGAAAGAAGGAAAGGAAGGCTGGACGCAGTGGCTCATGCCTGTAATCCCAGCACTTTAGGAGGCCGAGGTGGGTGGATCACCTGATGTTAGGAGTTTGAGACCAGCCTGGACAACGTGGTAAAACCCCGTCTCTACTAAAAATACAAAAGTTAGCTGGGTATGGTGGCAGGCACCTGTAATCCCAGCTACATGGGAGGCTGAGGAAAGAGAATCATTTGAACCTGGGAGGCAGAGGTTGCAGTGAGCCGAGATTACACCGTTGCACTCCAGTCTGGGTGACACGAATGAAACTCTGTCTCAAAAAAGAAAAGAAAAAAGAAAAAGAAAAGGATTTGTGGCTAATAGTGATTATTACTGAATACCTACAACATACAGCTTTCATGCTAAGCCCTTCACCTACACTATTTCATTTAACCCACAAGGCAAGTTTATGAAATAGGTGTTCAAGACAACTCAACTTATTTTTAGTGGAAAAAAAAAGTCTAAGAGAGGCTAAGTTTTTTGCCCAAGATCACACAGAGGTGGGAACAGAACTCTTGTCTGTCTGACCTGAAAGTCTGTCTTGACCCCTGTACAAAGAACCTCCTGTAGGGTCTGTCATTTGCTTTACATAATCACCTACCTATCCATGTGCATGGTCTACAGTTATTTATTTAGAAAACTGTTTATACTGTTTTCCAGCATGTGCCTTTTTTGAATCTCAATGAATCCTTTGTTGTTTTTATGAAGTTCTGGGTTGAGAGGCAGACTTAGATATTGTTAGGGGCCAGCCAAAGGAACATTAGTACAACAAGGGCCTGGCATCAAGAAGGCTGGCCAGGTAAGCATCGGGCCTCATACAACGGGCCACACTGGATCTCTCCACATCTGAGCAGACTGGCCTCACCCGCAGACTGGATGCCTCATGATTTCCAGGGTTTTGGGAAAGTGTCTGCAGTCCTGCAGGCAATGGTCACTGGCTGCTGTGTCTATAGGGCTGGATGCAAATTCCCAGGAGCAGGAATCACCTTCTTTCCTCTAGGGCTTCCCTGCATCTCTGGCCCCAAGTATTTTATAGCAGCCAGAGCCAAGAAAAGATCCTGGGAGAGAGGAAGGCTTACATGTTAATCCAGTGGTGATATAATGAGAATTTCATTCTCTTACTCTGAATTCCCTGGTGTCCCCTTGACTCATTAGCTCTCAATATCTTGCTCCCTGCTGAATCTCAAGAGAATGCAATGAATGTCTCCCTTCCTCCAACACACTGGCCACCGTCCTCCACCTCCCTGCACTGACCCCAGGCCCACCCTGTGCCATCCCTCCCGGCCCTCACAGAGGTCTTTATCGAGGCCCAGAAGTGCACATCCTCCTTGTCTGGAAAGAAGATGCTCCTTAGGGTGAGGCTTATTCTCAGGTCTGGAGTTCTGATAGGCTCTGCTGGGTTTCCGTTCTGTGTGTGTGTGTGTGTGTGTGTGTGTGTGTGTGTGTGTGTGTGTGTGTGTGTGTGTGTGTGTGTGTGTGTGTCTGTGCGTGCGCATGCTCCTGTAGTTCTGGCCACTCCCCAACATCACATATATTTATTTCAGAGAGGGCAGTTTGGGTCAAAATATGACAAAAACTCTTTTTAGTCTTCTGAGTCTATAATTCCAGATAAAGATTTAGAAGTATGGGAGATTATGCAGGGATGGGGAGTGGGGTTGTGGTTTGGGGAGAAAGTATAAACTAGAATTTTGAAAGTATAAATTAAAATTTTAAATCCATTAAACATAGGTTACACTCAAAAAATGACAGTTTCATTCTTGACTTAGATAAACAAGAAAATATGCTTTCATATTTTAAAAAATCTGATTTAATTCTGCTGAACACTTCTGCCAGAGGGTTCTTGGAACTACCAGTCTAGGTGTGTGTGTGTGCATGTGTTCACGTGTGTTTGTGTTTATGTGAGCATGTTAACTGGTCCTATAAATGAAGACATGGGGAGGAAGGCAGGTTCCTCTCCACCCTAGGGACGTGCTCTGGCTGTGGTCTCGAAGTGGCTGCTGCACTGAACACACTGTTCAGGCTGTTAGAGGGGCAGGATCCACTTCCCGCTGGGCTCCATACGTACAAAGGCTCTGAGCTTAATGTTTTGCTGTTGCCATCATAGTGATACACATACAGGGGTTCTGCGTCTTCCTTTTGCACTGGGCCCCACAAATTATACAGCCAATCCCGTTAAGAAGAATATCATAGAGCAATAAATCAGAATTCCAAATACAAATTAGTTGTGTGATTTGGGGCCAGTTTATCTCTCTGAGCCTCAGCTGGGCAAGAATTTGATGGTTCTCAGCCCTGACTATACCTTCACATTACCTGCAAGTCTTTGGAGAAATATCAACGTACCAGAACCCATTTGGAAAGGAGCCTGGCTTTAATATTGTTTTGGAGTTTTGTTTGAAATTCTGCAGGTGATTCTGATGCATGATCAGGTCTCAATGTGCAGGCCTAGATGTTTTCTAAGAGCTCTTTAAACTCACACCTGTAATCCCGGCACTTTGGGAAGCCCAGGCTGGCAGATCACGAGGTCGGATGTTCGAGATCAGCCTGGCCAACATGGCGAAGTCCCGTCTCTGCTAAAAACACAAAAATTAGCCAGGTGTGGTGACGCACTCCTATAATCGCCATACTTGGGAGGCTGAGACAGGAGAATCGCTTGAACCCAGGAGGCAGAAGTTGCAGTGTGCTGAGATCGTGCTATTGCACTCCAGCCTGGGCAATGAGAGCAAGACTCTGTCTCAAAAAATAATAATAATAATTTTAAGCTTTGTCTTCTGTAATCATGTATTCATTTCCCTTGGTGCTTATTCAAGTTCTTGTGACTGCTGAAATCTATTCCATAGTGTAGTCATGCTTGTTTTAATTTAAGACTAACATTTTAAGTTTGTTATTGTCTAGTAAAATTGACACCTCGGGAAGATGTTTCATGTTTATTTGCATGTAACGCATGGCTTTGTGCTCTTAAATGTGTGTGCAGCCCACATTAAGACTGGAGTAATGATGATCTTTAAGGACCCTGATTTCTTCAATATTCTTTGCATTTGTGATCTATGACCCAAAGATCTTTCCACAGACGTCCATGTTCATGTGAGAAATTAATTCCTTGGATGCGTATATCTTGTCCTGCTAACATCAGTCCTGGGCCTTTGAGAAAGTTTAATGTCTATACCAGACAGGACAAAACAGGGAGTGACTGGCTTCGTTTCAAAGCAGAAATTCCAATTCTCAGCTGCCCCGATGAGTTTAAAAAGTTCCACCTTTAGTCACTTTGGAAAATACCAATCCTGTTGAACAGTTGATACCAAGCCCTACGCTGGGATTACTGTAGACAAAAAGTTGGCAAAGGAAAGTTTGCCTTCCATGTTCCTGGTTTCTTGAGAGATCCCCCAAATGCCCAATGTGTTCAAATTGTATCACACCTGCCTAGCCAGGCCTACCCTCCAGAGGGTGAGTGCCCTATATGCCCAAAACCCTTTCTTCTTTCTCATAGCTGTCCCTGGAATAGGATTTTTATAAGCTAGTTCTCACTAAAGTGTTAATGACTGATACAGTGTACTTTGTTATTTCTAAGTGTGTTATATTACATTTACTTAATCAAAAAGAATATGACTTTAAGATGGAATTTCAGACATGTGTGGCAAGCAAGGGAGGAGGATATATACAAACAAAGGAGGCTTCCAGGGTCCCATCAAATAACATGGCCCTCTGGCAACTAGCCATGTTTGTCATTTAAGCAACACAGAATACTATGGGCAAACAAGTCTTTGAACATGTGAAAGCATGTACTAAAAAACTTTCAACCAACCAAGTAACAAACGAATCCAAGGATGCCATTGGAATTCCTATTCACATTGCTGTAAAGGTGAAGGTGCTTCAGAAAAACCTCACAGATAAACAAGGAGTTAAATATGAATGCTGTAAAAAAGAGGAAAGAAAGAAAAAGTGAATTGCAATGGGAAGAGAACTAAGCATAAAGGGGAGGCCTCTGGTGTCCCCAAAATACCTTGGGTCCAAGAAATAAGCTAAGAGAGACGTGTGAAAAATTTAATGAGAGAAATGAACCAGGGTGCCCTGTGGAGAGGGAGCGGGTGCTAAAATCTAGCCCTTGCCCCCCACAGAACCTGGATCCTGGAACATAGATATGTTCACCCAGAGAGGGGCTCTTTTTCCTAATCTGTCCCTCTAGAGGAAATGTCATAACATTATTTTCTAATTAGTTGTCAGAAGACCACTCTTCTAATTTTCACCAAGATTCTCCATAAGCCAGCAGCAGTCCTGGAACCAATCCTACTTAATCTGCTGTCCTCTGGAAAAATATTTAAAGGCAGGAATAGCCAAAAGAAGCAGAATCTCATAGGAAGTCAGACATAGACCCAACAAGGAAGGCACCAAAAAAGAAAAAGAAAAAAAAAACACAAGCAAAGAAGTCACAATTAGTGGTAAAAGAAAAACACAGAAACATATTTTGTATGTCTCTGAAAATTTTCCATGGTGTCAGGTCACCAATTACCAGTCAACTCTTGCCTGGAACAAACAAAAAAAAGTGACCTATGTCTTTTTCCTGCAAAGATCAGCCTGTAATTTAAGAACAATTAAAAAAAAATCATAGTGTAGGACCAAAGGGGTATCTCTTGAAACCTACAAGCCAAAGAAGTCGTCCTTTTTCATTTTGCCAATTTAATGTGAAAGTGAAATAGGTTCCTTTGCAACCTTGACAGCTAGCTTTCTGGGAAGGTGTCTAATATAGGACATAAAATGGAGACATGAATCGATGAGACTCATTAATATTCATAGACAGCAGATTAAGGTTGGTGGAAAAAATTATTTATGAAATGGAGGTATTGTCTTCCTTTCACCAAAAGGATTTTGTTTAGAAAGGATTGAATTGGGTGACAGGGCTATGACAGATTAGGTATGAATTTGCAGATTTCTTGGTTTATCTCCCAAAGAACCTAAAGCATTTGCAAGCAAAGAATGTCCTGGACTGAGCACAGTAAATGCTTCGGCACCATGATCCAGTGGGTGTAATGAGGTGTCTTGAACGTGAGGTTCAGAGGCCACTGAGTGATGGAAAGCACTTGGAAGGAAATGAAAGAACAGATTGAGAGTGTGGTTATGTAACAAAGGAACAGGCTGAAAGCAGAACAAGGCTTACTTGATGTCAGAGAAAGGTGAGGGGATGAAATGGGCGATTCCTTTTTAAATGTATGCATTGGAGGGGTGAGAGACAACATAAAATCCAATAACATTGTATGCAATTTACAATTTCTTTTCTCATATTAAATATCTATTTGTTGTACTGCCTAAGAAGCCTCGTGTTAACTGTTGTTCCTATGTGCTATTCCATAATCTAATAAAGACAAGAGTGAAGGCAATGAGTTAAGAAGCGGGCACAGATCCTCAAGTGAACTCTGTGAACAAGGCTGTACTCACACCATTGGAGGATTTATTGCTCGTTCCTTATCTCCATGGGCCCTTTCCTCCTTTATCTTTCTGATCCTTTACAGGCTTAGCAGAAATAAGCTGTTGGGATCTGCTGAAATTTTAAAGTGACAGATGAAAATTCTTTTTCAGAATTCAGCATTGAGAATGGCAGAATGAGAATGTTGGAATAGATCTCGAATTGTTCCCAGGGGCATCCAAAATGCCACAGATATTTAAAAAGAAGGTTTCTGTTGGTTGTACTTGAAAAAAATTCAGCCTTCTATGCATGGGCCCAGCTCATTATAGTTTGAATAGTTGCTGCAATGTTGTAAAGATAATTGAAGAAGGTAAATATTTTATTAAAGACATTTACTCAAAAGGCCTAAATTAAGTAAGATCTCCAAACAGGTTTTTAAATTTTGGGGGTACATATAAAAGGATAGAACTGAAAAACATGTGCTGAGGAATTGGATAGGTTCATCTTTGAAATCAGGTCAGTGAGAACTGAGTCAAAGCAGAGGTTTATACAAAGCAAGGCAGCAGTGGCTGAAAGGAGGCTGCATGAGCATGGTTTGAAAGCTGGAAGAATCCTTAGCCATCATCTTTCCTAATCTCTTCATTTTGCAAGTGTAGAATCTAAGACTGAAAAAGAACTTGGCCTGAATAGATCAACAAAAAACCATATGTAGTACATCCATACAATGGAATATTATTCTGCCATAAAAAGGAATGAAGTTCTGACAGAAGTGGATCCTGAAGATATCGTTCTAGGAGAAAGTAGCCAAACAGAAAAGGCCATATGCTATATGGTTCCATTGATAAGAACTGTCTAGAAAAGGCAAATCCATACAGGCAGGAAGCAAATTAGTCATTGCCAAGGGCTAGGGCAGGGGGACTGGGGAGAGAAGCTGACAGGGATGGGGTTTCTCTTTGGGGTAACGAAGTGTTCAGGAATTAGATAGGAGTGATGGGTATAAAATCTTGTTAATATGCTAAAATCCAGTGACCGTACACATTAAGATGGTAAATTTTACATTATGTGAATTTTATCTCAATTTTCTAAATTGCCCAAAAGAAATGCATTAAGAGGAGAACTGATCAAAGTTTTTAGCAAGTACTACACCCCAGGCCTCCTCATATGAAAGGGGGCTCTTTCTACTCAGAGAGCTTCTTCTCAGACCCATGTTTTTAATGCATAAAATAACATACATGAGATTAAAAAGAAAATCAGTTATATTAAAATGTAGTTATTAAAATATTTTTATAAAACCAAATTGTGACATAATATATGTATGTGCTTCTCTAATAGGTGAGTAAATTCTACATCAGTCGTGTGATGTTCATCTAAGGTCAATAATCCAATGCAGACATTCAGTGTTACTTTTCCTTTTGAAAACAAAATCCCATTTTGTATTATCATCCCATACACTACCAGTAAAATGCAGTTTATTAGGAAGCTAGTATGGAGAAAGATATTAACATGTAGAATTACCTCTGAATGGTGATACTGTCTTGTTTAAAATACTATTAAGCTCTGCTTTTTAATTTACTCAAGCCCTGCAGGTCCTCCCAGAACTAATCAGAGCTCACAGTGAAGGTTTCCAGACACCACCAACCACATAGGTTTTGATCTGCTCAGAGCCACAGGGCAAACCGCTTCTCCAACTCTGTGGTTCCTACGCCACAGTCCCAGGGAGTCGCAGCTGATCATGAGGTCAATTTTCAGATCTCTAACCCACAGGTGGCTGCCCTCTAATCTTGGGTTTTAGTTGGCTGCCTTTAGTCATTTGCTTCTAATTAGTTAGAAAAGATGAATATCTGCTGTGGACCAGCAAGGGAATAGGGCTTCTGGCTCTTCATTTCTTAAGTTGTTCTCTTCCATATGTAATATAGATGAAGCAAAGTGTAATGTATATGATTTGTCTATGTGTGTATACATACTCAAGTGTGATGCATATGATCTGCACGTGCGTGTATCTATACCCACATGAGACCATATGATCTGCACGTGTGTGTGTCTATACTCAAATGAGACATATATGATTTGCACATGCGTGTATCTATACTCAAGTGAGATGCATGTGATCTGCACGTGCGTGTCTGTACTCAAGTGAGATGCATATGATCTGCACGTGCATGTATCTGTACTCAAATGAGACACATATGATATGCACCTGTGTATATTTATGTGCACACACACACACACACACACACACACATAAGTATGTGTCACATATATACGTGTATACATACATAACTTCATCCCACTTGTTTCTTTGGACTTGCTCTTGCTTCAGTATTCAAAATGGGAAGGAGCAGAGGACCCAGCTTGCTCCTTCTGTCTGGTGGGTAGTAGCCTGATTTTCTAACATTTGACTGTTAAGTCAGGTTACCGGACAACTTAGCTTGGTCCTCTGGCTTCTACTTAACCATTCTGCAAAGTCTTGATTCTTCCAAACAGCCTCATTAGCAGTGAATTTGATTTCTGATGCTTCCAAAGCCTGAAATAATCATGTGTTTTGCATTTTGCAGCAGGAAGCACTCCTCCTCTCTCCTCTCCCTCTTGAGAGTGTGACGTTCTCTTGGTTTTTGAGGCTTCAGCCAGCTCCACTTAAAGAGCAAATACCTCACTGGGTGCAGCAAAAGATCAGCTCCACTGTGACTTCTTATCTTCTCTAGCCCTCATCCAGGGTAGACCTCACTACCTGAATGAACCTGGACCTAGCCTCAAAATCCTTCTGAACACAGTGAATCAAATAAAGTCAACACATGAAACAAAACCTATTTGCCAAACCTGAATTAAGCCTTTGTCAACCAACAGTGAAGAAATAAGGTTTTCCATCACTGACAGACAACTAGCTCCTCCCACAGTGAAAGACTGTCCCCACCCCAGCTAATTCATTAAGACCAGCCTGTGGCCTTCTGCATGTAAGTTAAATGCTGCTGGGCGACAGCTTCTCTAAAAGCACAACAACACATTTGCTTATATATGTAGGAATAGCTGGTGCTAGGGAACCACTGGGGAGAGAGGAGCTGGAAGAAATGTGTCTGTTCCCTGCCCGTTGGGAGATACACCACCCCTCTGGCATGACAAGCAGGTCCTGACGCAGGGGCGAGGATCCCCTGCAAGGGTCCCTCTTATTCACTGCACTGGCCCCCTGGCCCCTGCAGTCAGCCCACTGAGTCCTCCTGGGCCTGGCAGTCTGCTCTCCCTCTTCTCCCTGGATGCTTCCTGCCTTCTATTTCTGAGGATGATTT
Source organism: Cheracebus regulus (assembly GCA_963574635.1). Taxonomy (NCBI): domain Eukaryota; kingdom Metazoa; phylum Chordata; class Mammalia; order Primates; family Pitheciidae; genus Cheracebus; species Cheracebus regulus. Next base: position 43,083 of record CAUYQU010068911.1, read on the forward strand.
GTTCACCTTCACATGGACCTTAATTCCTCCAATTTCCCTCATGTCTTCAGATACCAGCCTTAGTTTCTGAGCACATCAGGCATTGTTTTATCTATTAGCATTTTATTATATTGTTCCATTTTAACAGACCTCCCACTTCCCTCTGCTGTTTCCACCTCTCTTAGCAGCATTCCTGCCATCACAGCAGGAAGGCCACCGGAAGGCATCCTCTTTTTGACGGAGTTATCCATTTATATTGTTTTACTCAACAATTCAGGTCCTGTTTGTCATAGGGTAATTCTGCTGGAACCAGACTCTTCCCCAGTCCAAACACATGCCACAGCCTCACGCTCTGCACCACCAAATCCTTGATTGTTGCATATTTCAGACAGCAAAAGATCACTGCCAAAAGCAAGCCAGGCAGTGGTGGAACAAGCCCATCAACTGCCGGTCATCTTAGCTGTAGCTCCATCTTGTGCACAAAGATCTCTCTCAACACCACCGCTACCCAGCACAGGGAAGAGCATAAGGAATTAATCTTTCTGTCTCAGCTCTCACACAGGCAGGGAGGGGATCTAAAGGTGAATTTCTACCCTTCGGTGAAGTCTTCTGGAACACCATTTAGCCTGGAGCTTCCTGAGCCCCTGAGCTCATAAGCTTGACTTGGGATCTAAGAATTTGTCTGTGGGATGCAGAGAATATGCAAAGCACAGAGCACCACCTCCTGCTCCCCTGTCCCTGCCAACCCAGGGAAGGAAAGTGATCAAAATGATCATCCAAAGAGATCAATATCTGCTTCCCAGGCACAGTTTGCAGTAAAAGCTGCAGCCAAGTACAAAGGTGCCAGGCAGCTAAGAAGAACATGGCTGATCCTCCGTGTTCACATTTCCTCAGTATCATTTTTTTCATGGTGCTTTTCCCATGGCTACTATTCAAACAAGCAGAAGACCTGCAGGGCCATGGAAATGGTCCTGGCTTTGGAATAAGAGTTGCGTTGGGTCCTGGCTCCTGCACTTGCTGGAAGTGTGACCTTAACCAAGTCCAGGACAGAGCAATCTCAAGGCCCCTCAGTGCCCTGCTGGTAAGCTGAGGGATCGTTAGAGCATCCTGTTCTCTGCGTTGGTTATGAGGTTCTATAGCGCCATGGAGAGACATGCAAGCCCATTATGTACTGTAATTGGCATTACAAAGGCAAGAACTTTTCCTTTCTGTCCTTAATTCAAGAGCCTGTGGTTCTCCAGGGAGAGCTCCTCTGCCCACAACTCCCCTGCCTTGCCTGTCTTCAGCATTTGTTGGGGGGCCACCCAAGACTGGGAATGGGGTTCTTGGTGGATGGGTGAGGGGTGACTCCTCCATGCCTCTGTCTCTCCCATGTAGATGGATAAGGCGGCTGAAATTAATGACATTCTGGGCCACTGCCGTGCTCATCTGCTTAACAATCCAATTTCTAGGACGTTTTAGAAGTTGTTAGCTGACTGCCAAAAATGAGGATCATTAAAAATAGATTCACAGCTGTTCAGGAAGCCAGAGATATAATTTTACCTTCATTATGCCTTATTGCAGATGTTATTGATTTAATCTCAATGCATTTTATGGTGTAATATCAATTTGCACTGTCTTTGACTTGGAAATCGGAAACTGTATTTATTCTTCTTATTCTCATCATAGCAGAAGATCTGCTTCGACTGATAGCCAAACTGACACCAGGTTCCAGGGCAGTGGCACCAGTTAGGCCAGGCCCAGTTGTGTCATGTGCAGAGGCACCTTAATGTAGCTGAGTGAGAGAAAAATAACCTAAATACGGCGCCAGTGCCTCTTTTAAGAGTGTGTCTATGCTCATAACTGATTAAAACCAATGAATCAAAATAATCCTTCTGGCTTTGCTTGCATGTCACCAAATAGGTTAGTTTAATAAATCCTTAACTTTTTTTGTCAATTATTTTATCCGGAAAATTTTACACTGAAAATGCTAAAATAGAATTAATCCAAAATAAATGAGGACGCCTTAGGATATTGTTTTCCAAGAGGCATTTCTCAGAACACCTGTCATGAGATAATAAATGATTTTCTTTTTAGGTTTCCAAACTCAAAAAGTTTAGGAAACCCTACACAATAAATACTCCTTAAAAAAAGTTATAATATGTGATAACATATTAAAGGTTCCAGGAAGCAAAGAAATGTGGTTGACTTTTTTTAATCCAGCATTTTTCAAATGAATTTGATGAAAACACATTTATTCTCCTCATCTGTTAACATCCCTCGGTGCTAGAGTGCCCAGGAACACCCTTTGGGAATCACTGGTTTTTTAAGATCAGTTTGGAAGAAGGGAGGCCAGCCCTCTGCTAAGGAGTCTCGCATCTTTGTCCACCACCACCGCTGCCACCATCTTGAACCTACATGAGCTGTCTTGATTTACAAGGATTGGGTTCATGAGCTTTTGTACCTCAGGGGCAGCTGCTGCATCCCCCACCCTGTCCCTCATTTCAGTGCCTCAGGTTCCAAACTCAGATTCTATCCCACTCACTTCCAGTCTCCTGCTTCCCCACAACCCATGCACATCCCTAGCCCAGAAAAGCGGGGGCTCTGCTGGCCACATCACCGGGAAGTACACTGGGACTCAGAGAGGCCTACCACATTATCACCAGGTTCAGCCCATACGACATTAGGGACAAAATTATTCCAAGTGTGAACTGTTTTTGTAACATTAACAGGCTTCACAGTTTTCAGCAACTCATTTAGTCTTGGTGATCAGTTAACAAACCAGGCACTCAAATGTGCAACTGTTTCTAAGAGGTTAGAAGAGCCCTGTGTCACCAATATGAGCATTTAAAAGGGTTCCATATGCACCGTTTGGTTTGATGAGCTCACACTCAAGGTTTTACCAGCTCCAGTGGACTTCATCAAGGACGGCGGGTCTTGAGGACTTTTACTGCCTTGCAGACTTCATATGATTAGCTTCCAGGCTAGTGAACATCTATGTGAACCTGATGTACTTACGGCTTTGTCACTTTCTTTGGTTCGATAGAAAATATAACACCTTTGATCATGATGTCTAACATTTGCTACCAGTTGGCAAAGAATGTTAAACAATTGTATGAATATCTCTCTCCAGCCTTCATCCACTCTTCTCTGCCCTAATTCAATGATTTCCACCCAGACCCAGCCAGTCCCCAGTGGTGGCTCAGCGTCACTTCTCAGGAGCACAGAGGTGGGCAATGGATTGAGAAGGGGTTAGGACAGGGACACAGATATGATATCACTTGGCACTTATTCCCCAGTATTGCTAACCTCCCAAGTCAGGACAGCTTGTACCCCCCATAGATTTTGAGGTACAGGGCCTGGCCTTTTTCTTCTTCACGTCTTCCTCATGGGGTCTACTGTGGAGCTCACTGCCTGTTGCTCATTGACGGGTCAGCATCTCCCAGCTGGTCAGGGATGGAGCCACAGTTGGATTTGAAGTCTCTCCCTGGACAGAGCCAGCAAGTTCTGCTCCAGGGGAGTGATTCTGCTAGGGCAGGAAACTTATTCCTCCGTGTTCAGCCTTCACTCTCACAAGAACGACAGTCAAGTAGCATGGATTGGAAAGCTGGCTGGGGCTCATAACTGCATATTCTGTAATACTGAGAATTATCTAGAGTTTTTGAAAAGTCATAGTTTATGCATATATGTTCAAGAATTGTGTTTGGTGCAGACAGGAGGCATAATTTTGTTAATATACTCATAATCTCACTGCTTTTCAGATTGTGAAGAGATCTTTGAGGACATTTATAGGAACTGCCTCATTTTTATAATTAGGAATCCAAACTCCAGAGAGGGGCATAACTCACAGACACACAACTAAGTCGCTAAATAATTAATAAGGCCGGGAGAAACTTCTCCGTATGCAAATTTAAATAGGAGAATCCATTTCCAGCTCCTCTATTGATGCTTATTTTTCTCTTTCACTTTCAAATTATGTTAGATATTTGCTGTTCTGATATGACTCAGAATTATGTCTCCTCTTTTAAAATCAAACTAATATATAATTTCCAATAAAACTCTAAAGAAGACAATGACAGACCAAAAAGGAAAACTCAGTGTAGACTCGTATTTGATTTCCTGAAAAATACTGTGAGAGTAAAATATAACTAATATTCATGTTAATATGTAAAGAACATTAACATGAATAACTGGCTCTACTTCTCTTAGCATACTTTTATAAAGGCAAAATGACAGACTCAAACATATTAAGAAAAGCATAGGAAAATAAAAATACGTTTTACATCGCTAAAGCTAACCATTATAATTACTACTAAACAAAGGAATAAAAAACGAAATTAAAAGCAGACAAGAAAACTAGCAGAGCGGCGCCACCTAGTGTCCATTTTCCGAAAAGCGTCTAACATTTCCTGCGCCCTCGTGTGGTAGGATTTAGCAATCGGCCACAGAAGGGGAAAACAAATTCTATAAACATGATTTGATTTTTTTCTTCTGGAAGAAAGACAGAAAGAGATAGCATCTCGGCATACTTTCTAAGCAAGATATATTTTCATTCATCATAATTAAAGCAGAACAACTACAAACATACAATTTTCCACTGATCACAGTATCCTGTGATCAAAATCTTTCTTTGGACATAGTTTCAAGTAAACCCAACCATTAACCTTTAAGATCTAAATAAAGGTACATTTTTTAAGCATCTCTGCCCCCTAAGAATAAGAATATAAGGAAAAAATATTATTGTACAGTTATACAATGTATTTGTGTTTTAAGCTAGGGGGTTATTACGAATGTGTCCAAACGTTGTTAAAAATTAAAAAGTTTATTTGTTCAGGACAAAATTTTGTGAATACCATGCCTGCATCAACGTTGTGGTAACATTTTAAAAAACAAAGTTAAAAAATTAATGTAGAAGTAAAGATGAGAGAATGTGAGCCAGAAATGAAAATCATCTTCCATGCCTCAGTCTACCTATCTGTAGAGTGGGAATAATTCTAACTCCAGTGTGCTACCTTCCTTTGGTGGTAAAGAGGATTTATTATGGGTGAGATCAAATGGGATTAATGTCCATGGAAGCTATTGAAGGGTAGAAAGTATATGATTTACACAAAACAGAGATACTTTGTTATTTTTATTAAGAGTTGAAAATTCTAGTGCTGAGACATCAGCACTGGCTGAGTTGAGGGAAAAAAAATCAGTGAATCAGGAAATTAGAAGCCCTGGACTAGTCTCACAACTTTTCCTTGGACAAGTCATTTAAATCTGGGAGGGGGCTCCTTTGTTCTATAAAATGAGTATAGTTTGTATTATATGGCCCATAGTGTCTGTTTAGCTCTAAAATCCTAGATTCAGTAATACTATTGCTTTCTCCCTGCCTCTGTCCCTGCAAAGACCTTCACTGCCCCTTCTCTGGACTCTTGCAATATCTTTCTAACACATCTCTCCCAGCTCCAGTCAATCTCCACAGATTAATCAGGGAAGATGAGTATTTCCAACATACATACAGAAGTATAAGTCCAATCATCTCATTGCCCCACTTAAAGGCCCAAATGACTCCCTATCTGCTCTGTGCCAGGCAGTGTAATTCGTTCTTTCTATGGCCAGTGTCATTCCCTCCTCACAGTGACACCTGAAGACAGACAGAGTATGACCCATTTTCATGGAGGAGGAAGCAAAGGGTACCAGAGACTCAGAGAAGGACTTCATGTCTTCCCGTGAGTGTGTGCAGAACCTAGGATGAGAAGCCAGGTCTCTGGTTCGAAATGGTGTAGGCTTTGTGAGTGACTAAGAGGTAGATTTTGGAGCCAGAAATACTGGAGTTGAAATCCAGGCTTGGCCACACACTGTTTAACATTGGGAAACTTCCTAAACTCTCTATGACTCCATTTCCTCATCTGTAAAATGGGGATAATAGAGATAATAATGATGTTTTGGTCAATGATGGACTGCATATATGATGGTGGTCTTACAAGATTATAACGAAGCTGAAAAATTCCTATCACCTTGTGACATCATAGCTGTCGTACCGCTGTAGCACAAGGCATTACTCACACATTTGTGGCAATGCTCCTGCAAACAAACCCACTGCGCTGCCAGTCATGGAAAAGTATAGTGCATACAGTTATGTGCAGTACATAATATGTGCTGATGATAATCAAGACTGTTATTAGTTTATGCATTTACTATACTATCCATTTTATTGTTATTTTAGAGTGTATTCTCTTGTAAACAGGCTTAGGCAGGTCCTCTAGGAGGCATTCTAGAAGAAGACACTGTTATCATGGGAAATGACAGCTCCATGGGTGTTCTAGCCCCTGAAGACCTTCCAGATGTGGGAGTGGAAGGCAGTGATATAAAAAGGAAATAAATAAATAAACAAATTTAAAAATAGAAAAAAACTTATAGGATAAGAATAGAAGGAAAAATATTTTTGTGCAGTTATACAATGTATTTGTGTTTTAAGCTTAAGTGTTATTATAAATGTGTCCAAACATTGTTCAAAATTAAAAAGTTTATGAAGCAAAAAAGTTACCATAAGCTAAGGTTAATTTATGATTGAAGAAAGAATAAGCTATTTCATAACCTTAGTGTAGCCTGAGTGTCCAGTGTTTCTAAAGTCTACAATAATGCGCGGTCATGTCCCAGGCCTTCACATTCACCCACCACTCACTCATTCACTGACCCAGAGAACTTCCAGGCCTGCAGGCTTCATTCATGGTAAGTGCCCCATACACTTACCAGTGCAGTGGCACAATCTCAGCTCACTGCAACCTCTGCTTCCTGGGTTTAAGCAATTCTCCTGCCTCAGCCTCCAGAGTAGCTTGGATTACAGGTGCCCGCCACCATGCTTGGCTAATTTTTTTTTGTATTTTTAGTAGAGACCAGGTTTCACCATATTGGCCAGGGTGGTCTCAAACTCCTGACCTCAGGTGATCTGCCCACCCTGGTCTCCCAAAGTACTAGGATTACAGGCCTGAGCCACCGTGCCTGGCTCAAAATATCTTACTGTACTGTACTCACCCTTTTTCTTTATATGATGAAGAAGGGATGGAGCAGGATGGCAAGAGAGTTCATCACGCTACTCAGAATGGCACACAATTTAAACCGAGAGCTTTGTTTTGAATCTCGTATACTGTATTTTACTGCGCTTTTTCTATATTTAGATACACAAATACCATTGTGCTACAACTGCCAGCAGTATTCAGTGCAGTACCACACTGTCCAGGTTTGTGGCCTAGGAGCGATAGTCTATGCAGCACAGCCCAGAGGGGTGGTGGGCTCTGTCGTCTAGGTGTGTGCAAGTACACTCTATGATGTTCACACAGCGCTGAAATCGCCTAACGTGCACTTCCCCGTGATGAAATCTCAGAACACTTCCCCGTGGTGAAACCTCACATGGCTGTATTGGTGCCCCTCACAGTGAGTCAGTGCGTGTTAAACACTGGAACAGCACACACCACAGAGTGCTTCCAGAGTGTTATGGTATCACCACGTTTTCTCACGGAACTTGGTATAAAGTTTTTCCCTTCCCATTTAAGATGCTTCTAAACTTGACTCCAACTTGCCTTCCTGCCTTCCTAAAAGTTTAACACTTGATGGTTCCCGTCCCCTGCCTCCCACCCCAGTGCAAATACTTCCACGTGTATGGCCCTTCGTCCAGGTCTCTGCTTTTGCTGCTGCTGGTGGTATTCCTGCATTCAGAAAGTCCATCTCCGCCTCGCTACCGACCCCTGGCGGTTAGCATGGTGACGGACGAGCGGCAGGCTTGTAGCAAAACGATGGGTGTTCTCGCTATTGCAGTTCAATAGTATTACGATAGTCCCTTCTTATCCGAGGGGGGTACGTTTCAAGACCCCAGTGGATGCCTGAAATCGCGGGTAGTGCTGAACCCTATGTCTGCTATGTTTTTTCCTATACATACCTATGGTAAAGTTTAATTTATAAATTAGGCACAATAAGAGATTAACAACGATAACTAATAATAAAAGAGAACAGTTATAACAATATAGTATAATAAAAATTACATACATTTGGTCTCCTTCTCTCTCTCAAAATATCTTTTTTTTTTTGAGACGGAGTTTCGCTCTGTTGCCCAGGCTGGAGTGCAGTGGCACAATCTTGGCTCACTCTAACCACCGCCTCCTGAGTATAAGCAATTCTCCTGCCTCAGCCTCCCGAGTAGCTTGGATAACAGGCACCCGCCACCACACTCCTAATTTTTTTGAATTTTTAGTAGAGACGGGGTTTCACCATGTTGGCCAGGCTGATCTTGAACTCCTGACTTAGTGATCTGTGTTGGATTTGGAAGGTGTAAAGATAAGAATAAATGACCTGTAAGATTCTTTCCAACTTTGAAATTTCAAATGAGAGGTTTTGCAAGAAAATGAACAAGATTGTCTCCTGCATGAGGCTACTCTGAAAAAAATTACAGACCAAGCTGGGGGCCAAATTTCAATCTATCAGGAATTTAGTTTTCTACAAGCCCAAGCAGTGACAATAGCATGTCTCTGTTTCAACCACAAACAAGGGCTGCTTCTTGTTATCCAAGTTTACCCTAGTTTATGTCCAAAATTCTTTGAGAAGATTGCGATTTCACTTTGAGCAGAGTTGAAGCTTTTAAGTCCTCAGGATTCTGAGAACAGCACAAACCCAGATTCCAGCCCTTGTCTAACAAGGATATTCTCATGCTATTGTAGTAAGAACCTCCTCTGGGTGCAATGAAAAAACATGGTGCATTCCGAATGAATGAGGTTGCCATGGCCTTTGATGCTATTTCTGAAAGTTTTATTATTGATTAAGGGATGACGACCACAGAGGGATGAGAAAGAATTCTATCATATTTATTCTCGAAGGAAATTTCAGATAAGTGGATTCCAGAACGCCCCAAGATAACAAACTGGCAAAAAGATTTTAAAGAGAAAAAGATTGTCTTTCTATTCATTTCTATCAACTAACTCTTGAGAATTGATCTCAAAAAAGGACAAGAAACTACATATTGGCAAACAACTTGCTAGCTGGGCTTGTTTCCTCTGGCTGAATTGAACTGATTGCCCAGCTGTCAAGTGTCACCAGGACACCCTTCATTAGGGAAGGTGAGGAAGGAAATCCTATGTGGTAACTAAACCTCATGCCTCTTGGAAAGTCAGAAAGAGTTGGGCTTCAGGGATACCAAGCTGCTGGTACAGCATTTTTTTGTTTTCTTTGGATCCTTTCTACTCTTCAGTAGTACTATGGTGATGTGTAGACTGTAAACTCATCATCTTTTCAGACTGGCCCAATGGCAGGGTTCTAGATGGAAGATGACTTCTACCAATGTCCTTTGCAACCCATCATGCATATACATATACATATATATACATATGTACATGCATACATATGTGTATATATACACACACTCAGGTAAGATCAAGGCTCAGAAAATGCTGTTTGATAGAAGAGAACTTCAACAAGCCAAAGAGGATCAGAGCCCAATCCTGGTACATGCGAACACAAGGACCTCATTCTCCAGTGCCTAGAAAATTCCTGACATGTAGAGGGTGCTCTAAAAATATTTTTTTGAAGGGCAAAGAGGGAGAAACAAGAGGACAGCCATGAAACTCTTACTGGATAAACTTAGAAAAAAAAAAAAAAAGAACAAAATTGGCAGATCTTCTTCTTACACCTAAGTGGAGATGTATTGACCACCTCTAATATGTTTAATATGGCACCCAAGATGTATTGACTACCTATATTTAATATGGCACCCAAAATATAAGCAATAACAGAATGAGATTTCAATCACTTTTTAGTCAGAAAGCAGGTTTGTTTGTCTGAACTAACTCTTGAGAATTGATCTCAAAAGAGGATAAGAAACTACATATTGGCAAAGCAACGAATCATATGCCTTTCATTATGAACATGTTCTCTGCTATTCTGCACCAGCCACTTCTCCTATCTCTCTATCAATTTGTGGTATGAAAACGTTACCCAAAGTCATATCAAATAACACACTCCCAATTTTCTCTGCGATCTAGTATACATTTTAAATGACACAGTAGCACTGAGACTTTTCTAAATGCTGAAAGCACTGAATGAAACAATTGTGAATTGTGTTAATGATGGGGAGGATAGAGAAGATACCAATTGTGGGGACAAAGAATCAAGCCAAAATAGAATGTTTCTTCTTTTGTATTGGGGAAAGGTTTTCGCCACAAACATGATACTGCCTTTCTTATTGTTCATGGCATTGGTGATCCTTCCTCATTCATGGGAAAGCACCCAGTATTGACCCTTGGTGGGTCTTCAGTAAACACAGCATTTATTAAGTTTAATAAAATCCTCCACATCTGGCTTGAGTAGCTATCTCAGAAATGCTTTCCTTGCCCTTGAAGCTGAAGCCCATTGCTCTTCTCGTCTCCTTTCTTTGTTTGGACATCTTCATTTTGGCTTTAGCTGTATAAGGCACTTGGGAAAATGACTGCCCTAATCATAATCTTTAAGATCTCTACAGAAGGTGTCTATAACTGGAATTTCCTCATTACTTTAATGTCCTTCTAGTCATAGCTTCATGGGCCTATTATGTGTAAATTAGAAACACATTATTCCACCAGCATAGCTTTTCTTTCAAATGCATAGAATTTTATAACCTGTCACAATGTATTAAATTCTGGATTGTTTGTAGTGAAACTGACTTTTTTCTGTAAGAAGATGTCAAAGGATCTTAATTTCAGCTAATTCTGGCAACCAAAGCAAGTCTCCTCTACTTAATAGCTGGCAATGGCCTCTGCAGCAAAATGCTTCCAGGAACAATTGGAAATTACAAAGATAATAGTGTGTTTCTTTAGATTAGTATCACCTCTGAAATGTGAAGCTTTTGCCAATTCAAAACTGTTTTGCTGCCATTTTAAAACGGAATTTCCTGAAAAGTGGTTAAATATTAAGAAAGGTTGACATAGGTAGACAAGAAGACAGAAAACAGGAAAGTCAATGGGCAGACTGAGAATAACCTGTACAGAGTTCCAGAATTTCAAATGGGCTACTTCCAAATAAGGGAAAACTTGGCAGGCATGTGTTTGGAATCTTCTTTAGTTTGTCCTTCTTAGCGGAGTCTGATACTCTCATTACTATTGCTTTTTGGCTTCATGACCATCAACTGGAATATTTCCAAGGATGATATATTTTGGGTGGGAAAATCATTATTTCCTTCACAACCAGCTTATAAAGTGTTATATAAACTCAGCACTGGAGTGAAGAGTTTGCCACTAGGCATCCACTCTCTATCTTTGGCTATTAACTCAAATATCTAACACCAAGGAGACATTATAGGACGATTCAAGGAAAGCTCTATGCTTGATGAAAAGTAACTAACAAGAATAGCTAATATTGATTAAACACTAGGCATGATAGTAAGTGATTAATATGCATGATCTTATTTAATCCTTAAAAAAATACCTAGGGAATAGATTTATTATTATCCCTGTTTTACAGAAAATGATCCTATGACCAAAGAGGTAAGTTAGCATTTAAACTCAGGTCTTCCTGAGTTTACATCTTATAACTTTGTTTTAATAAGATCATAAGTTTCTCCTCTCTCTCTTTTCTGTCTCTCAATCTTTCGCATAAGATCCACCTCTCTCTTTCCTAAGAACCCAGGAATGTCAGACTCTCTATAAGCATGAGCTGACCTGAATCATAAAGGAGATTCTGAGCCAGATATTAGAACTTCTTGTTGGTACCCCTAGATATCTTTGCATTTACTTAGCCATAGTACTTTTGTTCCCCATTAAGTAGGGATGCTGTGTGGCTGAAGATATTCCTAAAAGACATGAGCCTTCATATTCAAGACAAACATGTTATGGACAGATTTCCAAGGTACTCCAACTGACCAATCAATTTGGGATTGAACAGAACAATCAATTAGTTGTCTTGGCATTGTGCCAATGAAGTTTTAGCCAGAGTCAGTTGACTTCTGTGAATCTTTCATTCCAGCTGCTTGGCCCTAGTATGCAAACCAGTTGGTAGATGTTTTTTACTTTTCTCTCATTAAAAAAAAATACATGATTTTCCTTGCATTTTTTGGCAAATTCCACCTGAACAAGTCTAAGCTTGATATTAAGCTATTTTACCAATTATCCTCATGGTAATGTCAAACACAGTGTGCTTAATTTAAGTATTAACAATGAAAATAATTACATTTGCTCTAAAATAATAATAGCATATACTTGTCACGCTTCATAGGCTATAATTTTTTATTTGTGTTTCTTTGAATGTGGTTTCTAATAAATTCATTTTCAATAATAAAATTCTCAAAATGATATTCTCAGTTTTGCTGTGTTGTCACTTGAGAAATTTGGACAATCTCCTTTAGGACAGATGTGGCTTGGATGCCCCACACTTGAACAAGGGCTATCTTTTAATCGAGTGACCACCGGGTTGCAATTAATAGAAACTAGGTAAAAAACAAAATGTACTTTACCAAGAGAGTGTTTTAAAAATAGAAACCAGAGCAAAAAGTATTTGCCAATGAGCCAGAAATTTCAATTAACCGTAAAGTTCTTACCCAAAGCATTCTAACGGATCCAATTCCAGGCTTCTATTTGTTAATTAATTAATTAATTCCATTAAGATATACTGAGCATCATGATCAACCAATTATTGGGGACACAGAGATGGGGTGTGCATTAGTCTGTTCTCACATTGCTATAAAGAAATGTCTGAGACTGGGTAATTTGTAAAGAAAAGAGATTTACTTGGTTCATGGTTCCACAGGCTGTACAGGAGGCATGGCTGAGAAAGCCTCAGGAAACTTACAATCATGGTGGAAGGCGAAGGGGAAATAGGCACATCTTACATGGCCAGGGCAGGAGGAAGAAGCAAACTAGATCTTTTGAAAAAACAGAAGAGAACCAGATATTTTAAAGAACAAGATCTCATGAGAACTCACTATCACAAGAACAGCAAGGGAGAAATCTACCCTCTTGATCTAATCACCTCCCATCGGGCCCCTCCTCCAATACTGAGGCTTACAATTCAACATGAGATTTTGGCAGGGGCACGGACCCAAAGCATATCAAGGTGCTGGTATCTTTGCCTTCAAGGAGCCTCATCTTCCCTCCCTTGGTATTCCTTCCTTCAGAGTGTTTCCATGTGCTATTGCTTAAAAATAATGCAAAAGATAGGAGTGGGTTAAGGAGAATTTATAAAATGGTCATTCACTCTTACTTTTTTTTTTTTTTTTGAAAGAAGGTATCACTCTGTCACCCAGGCTGGAGTGCAGTGGCACAATCTCAGCTCTCTGCAGCCTCCCCCTTTCAGGTTCAAGTGATTCTCCTACCTCAGCCTCCCAAGTAGCTTGAACTACAGGCATGTGCCACCACGTCCAGCTAATTTTTGTATTTTTAATAGAGACAGGGTTTTACCATGTTGCCCAGGCTGCCCTCGAACTCCTGGCCTCAGGTGATCTGACTGCCTTGGCCTTCCAAAATGCTGGTATTACAGGCTTGAGCCACCACACCTGGCCTTAAATTTCTTAAATATTAACTTTGAACACTGGAATTGTGGGCTTTGTTAAAATGAGTATGTAGGTAAATTTCTGTGGAATGCAATACTCGTTGGCTTTAAGGAAAATACAACTCAAAGTTTAAAAAACTGAGTTCAGTAGGTCAGTAAGACAGACATGATTATTTCCTTTGACTGGCACTTAAGGCTCTAGCACTTAATAAATCTCCTAATATCTCTGTTATCGTCAGGCCTTTGCCCTGCTCAGCTGCAGGAGTAGTGTTCTCCAACCCACTGTGCACCCTCAGTATCACCTGGAGGACTGGTAAAAGTCCCCATGGCTGGGGCTCATCTCCTGAGTTCCTGATTTCTTAGGTCTTGGCTGGGACCTGAGAGTCTGCATTTCTAACAAGTTTCCAAGAGATGCTGCTGGTCTAGGGACCACACTATGAGAACCATTGATCTAAACAAATGTCACTCCAAAGGCCATGTGCAGATATGAACTAATTGTTACTGATCTGCAGCAAGGTAAGCACGGAAATTGAAAGTATACATTCAGAATGTTTTATAATTTGACACTTGCATGGCTTCTTAGTGCATGATCGGTGGGCACACATCATTAAATAGGGGATGGATGAGGTCACAGCTGTCACATTTGCATCATGAGGCATATGTGGGGCAAGGTGCTGCTGGAGCCACATTTCATTTCATTCTATGGCAGACTGAAAACATAAAACACTGGTCATCCACCATGCAGTTTGAGAAGCACCGCTTCCTAAACCATCGCACTATATTGCCTCATTATTTAAAAAACAAACAAATAAATGGCTAACACACAAATGAGTTTTCTCATATTGTATGGGACAGGTAGGAAGAGGAATGGGCCAGACCTTGGCCTGGCACCCACTTCCTCAGGAGGCCCAGGAGAAACGGACAGGGCTGAAAAGACTGGCCCCAAGTGTGACACTACACATCATTCTGGGGGCAGGTCTGAACAGAGACATTGACCAGTCAGAATTAGGATGCCCACTCCTGCTTGAGGACTGAACTGAGTAACCAAGAAGGTTGGATGCTTCCCAGTGGGTCAACATGTATCCCTCAATTACAGGCAGTCAGGTGGCTTGAAATCCAATACAGAAGATTCTCAATTGCCATAAGTTACCTAAACCTGAGGTCTGGGAAACTGACTTACAGCCTGGTCTTGAGCATGACTACATCTGCAGATGGAGACCAAAAGCAGCCCTGGTCATAGCACACCTGGTAAGGCAGGGCTCAGGAAAAGGGAGGGTTAGAAATCATCTCTTGATCTCAGCTACTTGGGCTGGCATTTTCTTTTATATCTTTAAACAGTTTTATTAAAATTACCAATGATCCGATTCCTAATTATGAGGATTCAGCTGTTCTCCACCATCAATTGCAGGGTCCTCTTGAGCTGGCTAGAAGGATAGCCATGTGAATGAGTCCTTCTCTGATTTTAAAGCTCGATGAATGTGCTTCAGATTGCCTTTGCTAACTGTCTTTCCTAATGGATCTCCTGATAGCTCTACAGTTTTACTAGCAGCGATTTATTTTTTTAATATTTTGCACTTCAAGCTCTGATAAATTCAGTGTTCTTTCTAAGCACTTGTACAAATTAGATTGCAGTTGGAGGAGTTCAGCATTTTTACATATTCAGTACATCAAGACCTGATAAGCAGCTGTCGCAGCTGTCCGCTTACTTCTCTGGTCCTTACTGAAATCTGCCCTGCTCCACAGCCTTCCTTGGCTGGAGTCATCCCAAGAAGAGGTTTTCATTACTTTATATCTAGAAATAGCCTTCAGCTTGTTCTAATGATCTCCAGTCACCAATTTGAAGAGTGCCCTTAAATGTCCACCAATTACTTCTGGAACTTCATTCTTGCAACCAGAGAACAAACTGCCCCCAAAATGCTGCAGACTGGCTGACACACAGCAGTGCTACTGCCGGCTGATAAAAGTGTGAGTTTTCAGACCATCAGCAAGGAAATTGGAAAGCAATGGGACATGAGGCTTCCCACTGGGGTCAACCTTGGGTTTGAATCTTGCTGTGTCATTTAGAATGCTTGTGATTGCAAGTAACAGAAAAACAAGTGAAACAGGTTTAACACCAAAACTTAGTGGCTGATATTGGAGCAGAGGAGGAGCACACTTCCAGGTTGGTTGTTCCAATAGCCAGGGGCTGCTTTACTCTCCACTCAGCTGTTTCAACTCTGTCCTCAGACTGGTTTCCCAATTCCCCTCAAGGCTGCAGGCCAGCTCCAGCAACAAGTAAGGCTAACTGCTTACTCACTAAGGGCCAGCCGGATAAAGAGAGGGACAACTGCTCTCCACCAGTTGTCACACCGCCAATCACATTGACCAGGGGAATGTCCTGCACTGATTAGCTGAGGTCTGGTTTATCTGAGCTATCCAATGAAACCGAAAGAAATAGGATTAACATGATTGTTTTAAATCAGTTGCAGTCACTCTTGAGGATGGAGCTAATCACACCAAACCAGAAGTGCACCTGGGGAAGAAGAAATGGATACTGGGGAAACAAATATAACGTTCATGATACTGGCTCTGCTGTTTGTATTCTCTTAGCCTGATCTTTTAACATCTCTAAACCTCAGTTTTCTCATTAGTAAAAGAAGATCGCCTCAGTATCAACCTTTCTGGCTGTCGTAGAGATTAGGAAAAACATAGGCTCATAAAGAGCTTTGCACTGGGCCTGGAACACTGTAAGGGCTCAATAAAAATTATGAGGGAGAAGGTAAGTGAAGGGAGGTGTCCACTGCATTTAAACATGACACTCTTTACAAGGCTTGTTTCAAGTGTGTCTTTTTCCTTAGCTTATGCACATTCAGTGTCTATAAATGAACAACAAAGACTTTGTTTAAAAACACCATTTATAAAATGACTTATCAGGACATCATTTAAGTGAAGAAACTCAATCTAGGCTGTTCTAACACATGCAAAGAATATCTCTGAGTAGTGAGTTTAATACTACTACTAATAACAATATTAAAACCCAAAAGATGAAGTAAAGAAAATGAAGATAGAAGAGAGAAATAGTTACAATTTATTGAGCATTCAGAGGTGTTATACTAAGCACTTTACAGACATTGCGAGCCCTTGACGTTGATTTTATTATGTCCTCGCCTTCAATTGTAGGGTCCTCTTGAGCTGGCTAGAAGGATGACCATGCATATGAGGAACACATTTACAGAAGTTGAAGAGTTTGCCCAAAGTCAATAGCCATTAAATGACAAAACCTGGATTTGAACCCAAATTAATATGACTCCAAAGTTTATTTCATGTTCTCTGTACCAAAACCACTTCTAAGGGAGGGTACCCCATTCATTCATGTATTCATTCATTCAGTCACTCACTTGAGCTCTCAGCAGGTGGTCCCAGAGCTCCTGCCCCAGGTCAGACACTACTTAGTGTTCAGAGAAAGGAAGATGAATAGAACACAGAGGTACTTTCAAGATCTCCACAGTGTCTACATCCTGGGACATCTGGCTTGTTTTTAGGAGTCTCCCAGGGCAAGAGTTGTGAGCGGCAGGGTTTTGTGCTCTTTTCTCAGTCAGATGAGAAGCGTTGGATTACTGAGGGTAATGGAGGCTGGCGGGGGGCTGCTCTCCCCCAGTTCCCTCCACCATCTGCTTTTCCCAATGAGACAGTTTAATCTTGTGATATCCCAGGGTGAAAGCATTGGGACCTCAGAGGTCACCTTAACTCTCCATAATCCTGCTCCAAAAAAATAATTGTTTCAAAGGGAAATGGAATGACCAGTCAGATTCCTGTATTTTGGAATCTGGACTAGACAACATGAATGGGTCTCAATGTTTATATCGTCAATTCTGTTCAATTCATGCAGCTGTGCCAGAGTGGCTTGTGTGCTGCAGATAGAGCTAGGTGCCAGGGATGCATTAATATGTCAGCATCACAGTGCCCCTGACCTGGGTACACAGGCTGGCAGAACAGACAAGCAGATAGAGAATATGGCACATATTCTAATAGATCCCTGCATGGTATGCCTCAACGTGGCTGAATAAGTTGCTAAGATTTGTGTTACATTTTGGAAAATAAGTCCAGACTGGTTGGTAAATGCCTTCCTGTCTGCCCATGATCCATCCATCCACCTGCCCCCTGGATCCATCTTCTACCCTTCCTGCGCTGACCCTTTCTCCAGGATCACTCTCCTCCAACTCTGCACCCACTTGCCCATGACCCAAAAACTGAATCTTCTAAATCCCTCCCCAGAACCACAGTAGCTGTCTGTTTTGATGGGTCTACATCTGTGCCAGAATGGTAGTTAAATACTAAAGTGTCACCCCTGCATAAAGACACATACCACAGGCTTCCTGGGAGTCCAGGAATGGGGAGAAAAAGTTAGGACCAACCGAAAGGGAAACTGCCTCTGAGAACACACACTGGTGGAACATTTTTGCTTCCTTGGATCTCTGACCACACTTCAATCATGGTCCCAGCACTTCTCAAAACTCCTATCCTTTTTCTCCCATCCTGCAGCCATCCTGCACCGAGGCTCAAGGCAGCTGCTTACTGCTGAAGTCAATCAAAAGGCGACAAGACGCATCTCAAGCATGGGGATCCCAAAAGTTGGGGTCTGTCTCCAGGGAATAAGCTTCTGTGTGCACTTTGGTTTTGGTTTTTGTAGAAAATAAAGGAAAAGTAAGAGGCTGGATTCCTTTTACTGATGATGGAAACTCTAACCCTTAGGATGGTTTTGTCTGCAAGTTAAAAAACAGAAAGATTCAAATGACTTAACAGAAGGGAAAATTCAAAAGAAGAGTAGTGTGGATCACAGGCTTGATTCAACCTGTGTCCCGGTGACCTCAACAGGGTTCCATGTTTCTCCCATGTCTGCGCTTTGCCCCTCTCAGCTTAACTTCAGCCTTAGTCAGGGCCCCTTATTGTTGCAAGATGGTGGGCATCATACAAAATCTAAAAAGCTGTATTTTTCTGGTGTTTCTGTCCTTAGAAAGAGGAAACCTTTCCCAGATGTTCCCAGTTGGTGTGCTGGTCTATCTCATAGTCAGAAAGGGGTCACATGTTCACCCCTGATTAATGGCCCATGAAGGGATTGCAGCCACCATTACTGGCTTTTAAAATCAAGATTTGCCCTTAGAGTTGGAATAGGAATCTCTCTCCAAGTTTCATGGGGTTCTGCTAGCAAATGAATGTCATGGGCAACCAGGAATTGATGCTACCAGAACCTACTGGAAAGAGAAAGGCTGAATTAAAGCAGATGGTGTTGGTGAACAAGGTGGAGTGCATGACAGTGTGTCACTAGCGACTAGAGGTTAAAGGCAAAGCCCTTTGGGGTAAGGAAACCTAATTTAGAGTAATAGTATTACCTGGGCCATTGTTGCAGTTATTTATTACTGTATAACAAGCACCCAAACTTTGGTAGCTTAAAACAACTATCTATTATTGCTCACTGTTCAGCAATCAGTTTGATGATTCTTCCAATCTGGCCAGGCTCATCTGAGTTCATCTGGATTCTCTCCTATGTCTTCAGGAGGCTGCCTGGTCTAGAACAGTCTCTGCTAGAATGGCTTATTGGCTCCACGTGATCTCTCATCCTCCAACAGGCTAGTCCAGGCATGTACATCTGGCAGCCCAGCAGTTTCCAAGAGAAAAAGTGGAAGAGTAGGAAGTCTCTTGAGACCTAGGCTCAGAACTAGGACACTGTCAGCAAAGCCTGGTACTATTGTCCAAACGGAAGCCATAAGAACAGTCAAAAGCTGTGAAGTCACATCGTAGAGTGTGGATGCCAGGAATAATGAGGAATTATAACCACTTTGCAATCAATCTACCACAGTGATATTTGAAAGATGTTTCTCTTCTTTGCACCACAGTTTCATCACTTTTCATATGGAACTAATAAAGGTATCCACCTCAAAGTCTTGAGAATTAAATAAGAAAACACATATAAAGTACTTAACATAGTGTTGGGCACATAGTAAGCATTAAAAAAGTATTAAAGTATTAGCTCTCATTATGTTTGCGTATTGATGATCACAACACTAGTTTATTTTAATGCTTATGATGATATCGAGTTTCTGTCTGCTGGGTTTTAACTCCCTTTAGGATATACATCTAGTGAAACTGTGTCCAAAAAAGTCTAGCCTTTGTGGAAACACTCATTGGCAGAGCAGAAGGCTACTGATCAGAGTAGGGCAATTGTTAAGAGTTCCCCATGTGCCTCCCCATGCTGTTTGGTGAGTATCATTCTCCTTAGATTTTTGCTGTGCTGGATGGTGGGAGCTCCCTGAGCTCCTTATCTGTTCCTCAATTGGAACTCTCTAAGGAAACGCAGTTTCACACTGTGATTTCAGCAGAAACCAAGAATTTTGGCCAGCATTGCCCCCTGAAGGAGAGAAGCAGGCTTCACTCCCACGACAGCTGACTTTCTGTTCCTTTCTGCTGTTGCCTCTGTGCCCAGTGCTGAACTCCCTGGAAATGATCAGGAAATTCAGGGTGGCCAGGGTGGGCAGTGAGGAAGTAAAGGAGAAGTCTCCCGGCCTCCTCTCATGCCCATTCCTCGTCAAGTCTCCAAGAATTAAAAGCAGCTGGCAATTTCTTGGAAAAAGGGAATCGGTCTCTTAAATCTTGAGAAAAGAAAAAGGGTGTTTTTTTTTTTATAACGGCTATTTTGTTCCTGATGATCCCGGCATTTGTACCCCATGCAGACTCTGAACAGGCATAGGAGCTCATTCCACGAGGCAGCCTGCTAATTTCATTTGCCACCACAGTTTTCCCATCTGCTAAGGGATGCACCTAGACAATTTTCCATGTATAATTCACAGTCCTTTGTAATTTAGGCTCAAACAGAATCAACAGCTTGATCAAGATGCCATGGCAAGGATTTCAAGGGCAGCACTTCCATTGTCTCCCATCTTTTGTGAGTGCATCCTCTTTCTGACCCATTCTCTGCATCTGTGTTTATCTCTCCTCCTACCTTGTCTCCCAGTCCCTCAGAATTTTTATATGTCCTTCCCTTTCATTAAGCACAGTATTTCTGCCTTGCAAACGTGCGGGTCTAACAAGATTCCTCCTATCGATTACACAGCAATGACCACTGTTGGTCCCCAGCTTAGTAATTGCAGCCCCTACTCCCACTTCATCTGGCCAGGGCTAAGACAGATGCTCAATTTGCATTCTTTACGTCTTTTTCTCTGTGTTTCTGGTGATGGCTTTTGCATAACATATGTAAAATTTTGCTGATATCAAGAATTCATTTGGCTTGAGATGTTCACAAGATAATGAAGAATTAGGAGGTGGCGGGATGTGGTTGCATAAACTCAAAAACCATCAGACAGCTTTGCTCTCATCTGTTTCTTAGAAAGAAGTGGGCATTTGCTCCTAGCATTGGAAGATGGCTTTTTATGAGAGTTCTCAGGATTACCCTGGACAGTCAGGTGAGCTCTTTTTCTTAAAGAGCTTTGGTTCCATTTGGGCTGTCAGTACCCTTCTTTTGAAAGGGCAGGGCAAGGGACCAAGGCTCATTTAAAAGTTCAAACACAAGCCTGTTGCCACATTGCAACTACAGCTGAAGAACATCAGAGCAAGGATATCTCAGACCATGTCTAATTTGATCTCCACATTTTGTCGAGGAAGAGACTTAGGCTCAGAAACAGGCAATGATGGTTCACCAAGGTCACAGAACTGCCACCAGCTAGTTCTGTGGTCTATCATTTTATTTGGTCCTTAAATTCTCTCCAATAAAACAGCAACATTAAAGGGATTAGTCACTATTCTAAGCACTTTGCATATATTATCTCATTTAATCCTCCTAAAATACCTATTCACTGGGACTTGTTGCTATCACCTTCGTTTCATAGATGAGAAGACTGGGGCACAGAGAAGGAAAATAACTTGCCTAAAGTCACACTGCTCGAAGTAGCAGAGTTGGGATTCAACCCCAGGTAGCCTGGTATAAGACTCCCTGATTTAACCACTTTGTTCTCCAACCTCACTGAGCTGCCCCATTCCCCATAGAATAATGCCCAAATTTCTTATTTTGCAACATAAAGCCTCTACTCCCAGAAAAGCAGCCTGGTATTGGGAAAGGCAATCTAGTGCAGGCAGTCTTGTGACTCCTGCTTGCCTATATAAGAATAGGCCTTGGGACTAGAGCACTTCCTTACCAAGAGGTAGCGGACCTCACAGCCTGTGCTGGGCCCATCACCTTGTGCAGGAATCTTCCTCTATTTAAAACTTAATGAATGTACCTAGACTTCTCAGGCTCATGCATTGATGGCCCTCAGGTATGCCCCCTCATCTGCCCCCCGCAACCTTTCTGCAATTCAGATCCCCCATGGGGAAGGGGGAGTGGTCCTTCTATTCTCCACAAAGTGGGGTGCATTCAGCCACATCACCTGCTTTTGCTGCAGGGTGGGTCAGTGGACTTAGGGGCAATGTACTGCCAGCTGGATCTCATGCACACTCTCTCTACTCTCTTGCTGTAGGAGAATCGAATACAGAACTGAGGAGGCTGGTGTGTGTGCTCCGCTAGCAGTCTCTAATCATGCACTGGTCTCTTCCTCAGATGGCACTCATTTGCCTTTTCACCTTGGCTGTACCCGTTATATTCTATTCTGCCACACAGCCTGACACCCAGGGAACTGTTTACTGAAGCTGTTATGCTGGAGATGACTTTTTGGCTATGCACATGCATTCACTCTTCTTTGGGTACAGCACAGATTTTCTCCTGGAGAGATACCGTTGGCTCCAGGAGAAGGCATGTGACTCAGGACTGGTCCATTAGAGCGTCCCATTCCACGTATGAGCTGTGCATGTGCTCCCCTCAGACCCACGAGCTGGAAAAAGACTTGCTTCCACTGTCAAGAGAGAAGTAAGATTCTCTCTTCTTCACCAGAGCTCCCAGAGTTAAGGACATGAGGTGGGAGTTATCCACAGTCATCTCAAGAATGAGGACACTATGGGCCAGATTAGAGCTGAGATGTAGAGGTGGAGAGACACAGGGTCTCCTTGATACTCACTTAGCTCTTACCTCAAGCTAAGCCCAAAGCCAAGTACTCTCGAGATTACTAAATTCCATGAGCCAGATGTTTCCTTTTTGCTTAAGCCAGTTTGATTTAGGTCCCGTACTTGAAATGAAAGCTCTCGAGTGATTACTAAGCTTCAGCAAGGTCTTAGTCTCTCCACCTGGCTCTGCTGCCTCAAGCTCTCTCCTCTTTGAATCTCCTCTTTTCTCAGGCTGAAATGCCAATAAGAAGACACAAGTCAAGCATCTTGTTGTATTTTGCCTGTCTGCCTCCTCTACAAAGAGAGAGAACAAACAAATAAACCAAAAAACCTAATCTGCCTTATTCTCAGTGCTGTATCCCCAGTGCCTTGAATAGGTCCTGGGACAGCAATAGGCACCCAAAAAATATTGTTGAAAAGTGAATGAAGCTTTCCCTGACCATCTTCCCTCTCCTCTCTTTATGCTAAGTTGCTCATCCCCTATCAGACAGTGTTACATTATTCATCTTACATACTCCCTTTCCCAAATTATGAATTCTTTAAGGGAGCTGATATGTCTTCATATTCCCCATGCCTAGCAGAGTTTCTGGCATATTGATTTTATTTCTTTAGCTCATAAAATTACTCCAGCAAGGGCTCTCATGCTCTGATACAACCCACGATGCGCCCAATCCTGACACTGCCTCTGTAGAAGTGGCCCATACTCCAAATTGTCCCTCTCTATACCCTCCACCTCTTCACTCCTCTGGTACCTGTCCTCACCTTCTACTAGGAGGAAGGGCATGGACAGCTATGAGACTTTAATTCAATACTTTTCTCAGGGTGCTTGCATTATTAAACAGGATGCATATTACTCCAAAGGGTGATTTCTCATCACGAAATAAGTATGAAATATTACTCTTATTATTTCAGAGGGTAATTTCCTATCATGAAATTTCAAGCAGTGAGGTCAAGTAGGGTGAATAATTGCAGACAGCATTGGAAAGCTAGTGTCGAGAACTCTAAATTAGAACCCTCAACTGGCTCTCCTGAATGTCTGTCCTCAACCTAACGAGGTTGGTGGAAAAACCAGAGCAGCAGTCTTTCCCATGAGGTCAAAAATAAGAAATCATTTCAAAATCTGTAGGGAAGTGGAGCTAAGGAATAGTAATCATCTGCTGGTTGTGCCACAAACTTCTTCTGTTTCTTTTTGTTTCTCACTCCCTTTATGACCCTTTCTTTCTTCCCAGTTTTTATTTTTTATCTTCCTCTTGTCACAAAACACTTTCTTCAAATACTTGAAGCATACATTTAATTTGGCACAGCTAGCTACACATTGATACAATCTCTTGTGCAATTTGGAGAAGGAATTTCCAAACTTTGTAAGAAAGAACAAGTCCTTTTCCTTCTCTCTCAGAGAAGGAAATAAGATCAAGGACTCTTGGCTAAGAACATAACCGAGCCTTATTCAAATAGTAATCAGTTTTTCTCTCAAAAACTAAGGAAATGTCCATCAAAGGCCCAAAGAGGAGGAAGAATATTTGGAGAGAGGGATATAGAGGAAAGAACCAAGCAACATGACATGGAATTCGTGGAGATTAGGCATATCTATCCAATTACAGCACAGGAAATGTCTCTGCTTTTCTTAAAGAGTTTGGGTAGTCCTGTCTGAGAGACTTAATGCTCATTTCAGGAGATGTGTCTGTGTTTCAGGGCAACAGACATGCCTGTAACTCCAACTGCAGAGGAGACTCAAGTAGACAAGCCCAAGGCCACCCTAGGTATGTTTTATATGCCTCCCTCCACTCCCCAAATAGTACTGCCCTTCTATGAGATCTGGGATGGCAATGGCCACCACTTCTGACACTGCTGAAGGTCCCATCTGCATCTGTACTTCTCAGACTTGGGGAAATATAAGAGAAGTAGAGCCAAGGATCTTACTTCAGTTCCCACTTCTGTAATTGGTCAGGAAGCCCAACCTGGTCATCACAGCTGCCTTCTCCTGACCCTTTCTATGTTGTCTTTACTCACTGCCAGTAACTCAGCCGGGTAGGCTTTTATCTGATGGGATGAACAAACGTTCAGTCTGGGATGATCTGAGTGCTGGATAGCCTTGGCCTTACTGTGTTGCCTCAGTTTTCCATTGCCAGAGATTACTGGGCAAGGGAGGATGGAACTTGGATTGAAAGGCAGATACAGACTTAAATTTGAAAGGTTAAGAAAGGTAGGCAAAGGAAGCATTTTTGCCTAAAAGAATTTTACCAGGAAGTTGAACCTGAGTCTGATCGTGCTTCTAGGTTTAACTAATAATTTACTGGGAAATACAGGGGAAAAGGAGCTTATATTTTTAATAAATTGAGAAGAAAAGTGTAGGAAAGATATTTAAAGACTAAGAAAGGCTAGGAGACTTAAACATATTAACCAATTGCCACGTATGAACCTTGTTTGAATTCTGATTTTAACAAACAGCCTCTTCCCTCTCATTAAGAGGTAAATATTCAGTTATTTTACTTTTCATGTTTAATAGTTTTATCAAAGTTTATAATATATTATCATTTGTTAAATATCAGTGGTAGAATTTTTTTTAATATAAAACATTATGAGCACAATGAATAAAAATATTAACTTCAAATTAGATACGTATTTTTGTTGCACAGAAGTAAAGCAAAGTCTTTTAAGCATGAAAATACATTTCATTAAGATAAAATCATAAGGGAGAAGTAGCATATAAAGAATGCATTTATAGAGATAAAGAAATGTAAAATTTCAAGAGCTTGTTTCTATACTTTTTAAAAATAGTGAGATAGACATCAAATTGTTATGATACTTAGATTCTGTGGATACATTTAAAAGAGTAATATAGGCCAGGCGTGGTGGCTCATGCCTGTAATTCCAGCACTTTGGGAGGCCAAGGTGGGCAGAGGATCATTAAGACCAGAAGTTCGAGACCAGCCTGGCCAACATACTGAAACCATCTCTGCTTAAAATACAAGAGAATTAGCTGGACATGGTTGTACATGCCCATAATCCCAGATACTCAGGAGGCTGAGGCAGGAGAATTGCTTGAACCCGGGAGGCGGAGGTTGCAGTGAGCCGAGATCACGCCCCTGCACTCCAGCCTGGGTGACAGAGCAAGACTCCATCTCAAAAAATAAAAGAGTAGAGAGATCCAAGATGGCAGATTAGGAGCAGCTCAGGATTGCAGCTCCCAGTGAAAGTGCAGAGGGTGAGTGGACGCCGCATTTCCAGACGGATTTTTATTACCCCCAGACCAGGAGATTCCCAGGCGGAGCAGCCCCACG